>CAUYON010113354.1:0-16911 GCA_963573935.1 Arctocebus calabarensis
ATGATGGCTGCAACCAAAAAATGGCCGGGCGTTGTGGCGGGCACCTGTAGTCCCAGCTACTTGGGAGGCAGAGGCAGAAGAATCACTTGAGCCCAGGAGTTCGAGGTTGCTGTGAGCTGTGATGCTACAGCACTCTACCCAGGGTGACAGCTTGAGGCTCTGTCTCCACAAAACAAAACAAAACAACAACAAAAAAGGTATATGGAAAAAAGTCTGAAAGAATCTATGATGAAATGTTACTGCCCATCACGTTTCAGGTGATGTAACTACTGTATATGTGAACTGGTAGCAGAGAATAGAGAATTAAGGACAACTTCTGAGATTTCTGGAGAATAGTTATTTAGCTTGAGCTTCTTATACTTAGTACCCTTCAAGAGATCAAGTAATATTTATGAGGTCAGTAGGATTGATGGCAATGAGGATGTATAAATTTGTTTATTCTATTTGTCGAACTGAAACAAATGTTGAGATAAAGTCCACAGATCACAGCATTTGAAAACGGAACTGGAAGACTTCCAATTGCTCAACTTTAAAACTGTAATGTTCCACATTTGGGTAAGACAGAGGTGATGACACCATTTCAATCCCACTTTTTTTCTAGATGTATTATTCTAAAAACAGTCATAACATTTCTAACTTGCCCGATCCCTTAGGAGGTAATGTACCATAATTTAATTTACATAATATGTCCTGTCCCACCTCCTCTCATTTCAAAACACAAAACAGTAAAGGAATGCCTGTCTAGAATGTGAGACTTTAATAACAGAATAATGCTAGCTCTAATACCGTAATTTGTCTTGTAATGCTTCTCAAATCCTCAAAGGATAAAAGATAAAGAACCACTAGAGATGTCTATTTTGGGATAAAGCCCAGGGGAAGAGGAAGTACCTGTGTCACCGAGTGAGCACAGAGCTGGTCGCATCTGTTAGCGTCAACACTGTTCTGAGACTCTTAGGATTGCAGTACACTCCCTCCCACTGCCCTGGATTTAAGCCTATGTGTTACCTCTTAGGATTTACTCAGCATGGTAACTACAAAGTGCCTCAGAAACTCGCTATTGATTAAACATGTTTATTTTTCCTTTATACATGCATTTAATAGAGAGTATGAAGATTAACGTTTGATCTATTTTCAAAGTATTTTTTATAGTAGCACTATGCATCCATGTTTAAAAAAAAACAGTCAAGAGAACAATCCCCAAAGTACATTCAGGTCAAAGCCCAAGGGTGCAAATCTAGTAGGGTTTAAAGATCCTATCAACAGCGATGTTGCCTAAGCCCCCAAAATGTAGTTCAGCTCCACCGCCTGGCTAAGTGGTCAGAGTAACCAGGGCAGCACTGCTCGAGCATCTAGAGGTGAGGGCTCCAGGATTCTCCGGGCTGCAATGACATCTGCCTTCAGTTTTCAGGGTCTCATCTGATTTAGCCTAACTGCCTAAACAGAAAACATACCCCAAACAAAAAAACCTGCTGGCTGGCTGGAAGGAATAAAATGAAAGTGAGAAGGAGGGGCTGTTGAAGGAAGGAGCTGAAGGATGAAGGTGAACTTCAGTCTTGGGGAGCCCAAGGAAGGGTGCCAGGGAACCAAGGTCCTGAACAGAGTACTCGCCTCTGAGCCTTCCTTCCTCTCCCCAACCTCATCCACTTCCCATCGTCTTTAAAACCTTCCCCACATGCAAAGGAAGACACATGACTTCAACATCAGGATCAGCTTAGGACACAGCTCTTGTGAATGTGTACAATAGATGTGAGTCATCTGTTCGTTTTGTAAACATGAAGAAATCACGCTTTTCAAACTTCCTCCTTTATGACATTCGCAGAGCTTAGCAATATGTTTAGCATGAAACATTTATTCTTTTCCTTGTCCATACCCGAGATGTCAAGGGGGACAAATGTACGTTCTCACTGAAAGCTCATACATTCCAGGACCAGCGACAATTATGAGAGAGCATGAGTGGAAGTGAAAGAGGCTGTGATGTCCAGGAGTCCTAGGTTGTGCCACAGAGAAGGGCAGAGAACTGAGAAACAGTCCAGGAAGGCATTTTATCAAGGCCACTACCTTGCTATGGGAAAGCTTCCCAGGGTCCCAGGGGTCTCTCCCCGAACCCCTTCATCCTAGGCACTTAACACATCAAACATCATTTGTAATCATCTGTTTATGTAGCTGTTTACCCACAAGGGCAAGGATGGCTTTTATTCATCCCTAGATCCCAGTGAGAAGAAAAAGGCTCTTTGAAGTTGCTTTAGGAACTCTATAGGAACATAAAAAGACCCCAGACAACTGCCCTTCTGACCACATAATGGACATGGTGCTGCTAGGGTGTGGCCACATGTGTAGCAGGCATCTCATCCAGACGGTGCAGGAAGCAGTGAGCCAGCACCAAGCAATGAGCACACATCCCCAGCATCACAGAGGACAGGGCTGCGTCACACCTCACCAATTCCTCTGACTACAATCTTCTTCCTTAGCTAAAAATTCTCTTAAGACATAGAAGGAAAAAATTTGGAGAGGCTATTGTCCCAGTGACTGGGAAAGCCCCTCTCACGAGCCCAGGGAGGGAAGAGGTAAGCAGGAGACTGAGGAGCATTTAAAGAAGGCAGGCTAAAGTATGGAAGGGGGAACATCAAGGAGGCATGGAGGTTATGAGAGGGGATGTAATTAGCACACTGATTACTGGGGGTCATAATTAGGAGCAGTGGGATGAAATTAGGAAAAGGAACATTTGAACTGGTGGGCAAAATTTGGTGGGGGAGGCATGAGTTTCTCAGACTTGGCAGTCTTCTTCACAGACTGGGGGCCATTCATCTGAGCAAAGCTGGTTCAAAATGAGCTAGCAATTCTGTAAAGAGAATTTTTTGTTACGCAAAGTGGCTTAGGTTACTTGATGACACACAGAGGTCTCCTGAATCTAATTTTATCATGCTGTTCTTTATTTTAAATTAAATAGTAAAATAGCTAATGATAAAAAAGTCTGTGACTGTTTCATTCTAAAAATATGATTCAATGTCTAAGGAGATCAAAATGGCAAATCAAGAACAAATAAGAAGGAAATACAATCAAACGTGCTTTAATTTACAACAGATTTACAGATGAGAAAGGAAGACTAAAAATAGGACTTGTTTCTCTTATATTTCAGAACTAATTTGGTTATTTTATTTTTCAGAAATAATACAAAGATGGCAATTTAACTTAATATTGTCAGGAAATGGTTAAAAGCATTAGCTTTTAAATTTTAACCTAGTTTCACAATGACAGTTGAGCAGCATTTCTGCAGTGGTTGGGTCACCGAAACTTGTAACCCTAAATATAATCAAAAGTCATGTTGTATTAAAAAACTACAGGGTTGGAGGCTTCTGGTTTCCTAGGATCAGGAGCAAGATTTAAAGGAAATTTATTTTCTCTTCCTCATTTATAAGCCCAAGGTATGACTCATGCAACTTTCATTTAGTAAATGTCTTCTGACCACCTGCTGTTCCCTAAGCTCAGAGGATGGCGCTGAAACAAAGAATCTCATGACAGCGGTGTCACCAGTACCAGGAGAGAGGTGGCTGTGGAAATCAAGGGTGGTGGGTGGAGGAGGTTTCTTAAAATGATTACAGGAGGGACAATGGCACCAGTGGAACTCTGAAGGAAAAGGAGGTAAGATGAACAGGGGCAAACGTGACAGTAAGCATGGCTGTGGTGGCAGCCGCGCCAATGGCATGCACGAATGCCGTATGACGTCCGTTACAGGACACTAGGGAATAACAGCACCTGAAAGGCAGGTTTTCTGATATTACTGGACACTTTTCTAGGATTATTACTATTTATTTAATTTTTTTTGAGACAGAGTCTCACGACACAGCAACCTTAAACTCTGTAGCTCAAGTGATTTGCTTGCCTCAGTCTCTCAAGTAGCCGGGACTACAGGCGCCCGTCACAACTATTTTTTTGTTGCAGTTGTCATTGTTGTTTAGCTGGTCTGGGCCGGGTTCGAACCCCTCACCCTGTATGTGGCTGGTGTCATAACTAATGTGCTACAGGCGCAGAGCCGGGTCATTACTATTTTAATGTCCCCTAGAATGTAAGTCACACAGAAGCCTGCCCACTGCTTCCTCTTCTGCCCACCCGGCCCCCATTAACCGAGTATCTTATCATGTGTGGTAGGTACTGTGGACACCAGGATAAGACAGAGCCCTCGATCTAAAGAACTTAGTGTTCTGGTATCAGCACAGAGAGCGCTGTTAACAGTATGAGAGAGATAAACTATGTGAGCTTTGAGGTAGAATCAGGAGGAAGAAGGCTGATCCAAGTGGCACCAGCAACCCATGATGCCCAGAGGCAAGAGAGACCAGCTGCATTTGGAAAACTGTAAGGCTGGGGGAGAGGAAGTTGGGGGTTGACAGGGCCCAAGGCAGACCTGAGTGACACCAGACACAGCTGAGCACTGACCTTTCTCCATAGCAGCCAGGTGTCAGAGCACCTTTAAAAACCTATCGTCTCTGCATGGAAATTAACAACGTAGAACAGTTTTGACAACATGTCTCAGGCTAAGTCGCATTTTGTGATGGGGCACTTTGAGCTCTCCCCCCATTGTCTGCTCATCCTTGCCCTTCATATCAACTGTAAATCCAGGCCTAGAGCTACAATTAAGTTCTCAGAGAATTCTTTAAAAACCTTTGGTCTGAATTCAGATCTTCAGTTGCCTGAAGCACCATGATGGCCTGATGTAGTCCTTATTTTTTCATAATCAGTCAGCTCCATCATACACACCATATTTATCACCCATAACAAATTTCATTTAAAATCCTATTATTGTCAACAGGCACAGAATTTTGAAAGATTATATAGTCTGTATGAAGGAAGACAGTAAAACAACATTTTTGTGAATTGACAACACTCAGGATCTTATAATGCAGGCTTTCATCTTGTACAATGTTAGCTTTAGAACTGCTAACCTGAAGGCTGGGTCAGTGGCTTACCTCAGCAATCCTAGCAGTCTGGGAGGCTGAGGTAGGTAGATTGCTTGAGGTCAGGAGTTCGAGACCAGTCTGAGCAAAAGCGAGACCCTGTCTCTAAAATATAGCCCAAACTCAAAATAAATCCCCCATTTGACCCCGCAACCCCACTACTAGGCATCCACTCCAAAGAAAAAAAATCATTTGAACATAAGGACATACGCTCTAGATTGTTTATCTCGGCTAAATTTACAATGGCTAAGATGTGGAAACAACCTAAAAGGCCCATCAATTCAGGAATGAATTAACAAAGTGTGATATATGCATACCATGGACTACTATTCAGCCATAAAAAGATGGTGACTTCACATTTTTGGTATTAACTCGGATGGAGCTGAAACACATTCCAGTAAAGTATCACAAGAATAGAAAAGCAAACATCCAATGTACTCAATACTAATATGAAGCCAGTAGACAATCTAATTCATGCCCACATATGAGAAAAACTCATTTCAGTTCAAGTTGGGGTAAGGTGAACAAAGGAGAGAGGAGAGGGAGGGGGGTTTTGGGAGGCTCTCGGAATGGGCACAATGTAGGGAGGGAAGGCAAACCTTTTGGGTGTAGGACACAGCTACAAAAAGGACTGTACCTAACAACTTCAAATATTGTGATTTCGTTGTTTGTACCCTCACGTTAACCTGAAATAAGAAAAAAAAGCTCAGTGTTATGAGCTATGATGCCACTGCACTGTACCCAGGGTGACAAAGTGAGACTCCGTCTCAAAAGAAAAAAAGAATTACTAACTTGGTATTTTCTTTTCTTCTCTGTATTGCTTCTAAGTTTTGATGAAATGTTTGCTGCCCCTGCTAACAAAATTCAGAAACAGACCATTGATTTCTCATTCTGCTTGGTGATTTTTGAAGCAATAGATGCTTGGGCACTGCTGTGGTGACAAATAAGACTCATCATTCCAGGGGGCAGAAGGAACGTAGTTTTTCAAAAGAAAAGTGAGAAGGAAAGATCGTGCAGGATCTTTGATTGGAATTGTATGAGATATATTCCCAAGAGCTTTTATATAAAATACAGATTTTTTCAACCAATATCTAAGGTATAAAAACCTTAGTGTTTTAGTGGAAAGAGCACCAGCATGATTGAAAGTTCTTCGCTCTGCCACTAATTAGCTAGGTGACCCAGGAAGTCATGCCTCTTAATCCATCTTCCTTGACTTTGCTCCTTCACCAGCCTGAAAATGACAGTGATGAGTGGAGAGGACAGTAGGCCCTACAGCTACAGTCTCAAAAAATATACTTCTGGTTTACATTATTTATCCTTTTAGTCATTATCAACATTTCATCCTGAAAGGAATCAGATTATCTTAAAAATAAATAAAAAAACCAAACGTTTCCATGAACAGTCACCTCAAGTGGCTCTTTACACTGATATCTCAAGGCAAATCTGTTGCCTTCAAGAGTCAACCTACAGTATCTGTAAGCCAAACTTGCACAACATTCTACTTTATGTTACAGAAATAAATAGCCATTAGTAACCTAGCAAATAAAATTTGGATTTCAAGTGATGAAAACATGTTTCACTATGACCAATATTAAGTAAATTGAGCAACAGAGATTACTCAAGTATAGCAGGTAGATGCAATGTGGTTATTACTAAGATTTTGAAAATTGCATTTAGGAAAACTTATAATCACAGCATTATTTTACAAGAGGCAATGAACTACAAAGAAGAATTATGTTCAGACCTGTCATGTATGTACACAGGGAGCAAGGTTGCAAGTCAGCAACAATAACAGAAGTGAAATCAGTGGCTGGAATACGTTTTTCCAGTGAGAGGAAGCACGCTTCTTGCTGTGCCATGGTCACTTCCCTACTCTTAAGTCCAAATACTTGCCCATTCTTCTTTTCATACCTTGAGACTACATAAACATCAAATAGGTGAACCCCATTTTTCTAAATTATACTTATTTTTTTCCAAAGACTTCTGGCTATTGGCTGGAATTCATACAAACCCATCATTTCACACACAGGAAGTAGCCTGTGTCAATGAAAAGGCCATAAGAGGAGCCGGGCGACAAGCACAGCTGGCCACATCACAGTTTTTCCGGGGGTGGGGGGGGGATTTCCATGGCTCCAGATGACTTGCTGGTGTGTGTCTATGTTGCCTTCAGTTTAAACATGTGAAAGACTACCTAGGGAAGCCAGCATTTTTCTTGGAACTATAATTTAAAGATGTACTAACCTGGAAGCCCAAACCCTATTCCTATGTAGACTAAAAGTGGCTTGCAAAGAATTTGTTCAAACAAGGAACTCATGTTTTCCAAAAGAGGGAATTAAACGCAACTACTACTTAATCTTCCAGGTCCCAGGCAGCAGAATGCCACACATGAAATCAGACTGTGAACCCAACCACGTGCAATGGGAAATGCACTTTACCCATTACCCAGGTCATGGGTAATGACCACTTACCCATTTCTACTCTGTAGCAGTTTCACTCAACAAGGCCACTAGCATCTCTATCACTTCTCGGAACCCATCCCAATCCTTACCACCCTCTCACAGAGTCTGACTCTGCATGGAATCAGTTGGTCTCCCGGTTCTCTAACTTCTGGCTGAGGCAGTGTGACAGGAACCAGGGGCTGACAGCCAGATCTGGGCAAATGCTGCCTCCCCTGCCTCTTACCTCAGGGAAGTAAGTCACTGCCTCTCAGAGCCCTAGCTTCCCCATCTGTACGAACGGACAACACTTACCTGGCAGGTGTCATAAGGACTGAGTATTTAACTGAGAGTCTAAACCAGTGGTTCTCAACCTGTGAGGCAGACCCACAGGAACTGTAATAAAGGGCCGTGTCATTAGGAAGGTTGAGAACTACTGATCTACACTAATGTAGCTGAGTAACTGTTCAGTGTGCTCAGCACACAATATAATGAATGCTCAACAGGTCTTCTCTTCCTTTCCTTTGCCCAGTCTCTAGATTCTGGATACTGGCTGTGTTTGCTTTTGCCCTCTGCCTCAATGCTCTGTCCTTCCTATCTTCAAACCATATCAGTGATTCATTCCTACTGGGAGTAGGGTCCTGCCAGGCTTAACTTTCCCTATTCTTTTCCCTGCACTATAAGGTACCATGTAATAACGTATGGCCTCTCCTGGTGTGTAATTTTCCCAGTTCTAATCTATTTACATCCTTGAACAGTGCCTTATTACAATGCCATATGCGCAGAGGTTCGTAAGTGATGTTTTCTGAAGATTTACCTCACTCCATGATTCCGTACCATTTGTTTAGATGATACACTAACTTACCTACCCACTTTGAACTTTTCCCTTTGGTCAAACGATGCCTAGTTCTCTATCCTAACCACTCTAAGTGAATAATTCTTATTCTAAAATGCTTATCTTCCTTCTGTGATCCTTCCTCTCCTGCCTCACTGGGTCCCATCACCATGTCGATCATCTGCCGATTAAGCAACCTCTAGTCATTTCCCACTTGTTCTTTCTGAGCATAATTCAGACTACATCAAGAGCTTGTGTTTCTGCCCCCTCCCCTCACCCTTATGGACATCCCTTCTTCATTTTCTTTCTTTCTTTGTTTATAAACAAAAAACGAAGTTTTGGCTAAATCCTAACTGCCTGGCCATAACTCCCCCCTCCCCCAATATTCTTAGAGTAGCCTTGAGGTGTAGCAGAATGATTGGGAAGGAGCAAAACATGGGCTTAAATAATGCGTCTTGGTTCCCCTGTGTTTTGGAGCAGGTTACCCAATCTCCCTGAGTATGTTTTGTCATCTGCAAAGGGGAAACACCTGTCCGGAAGAGAATACCTGTCTGGTAGAGCTGTTTTGAGGATCAAGGCATTTTATGTAAAAGCTAAACATGGGGCTTGGCACATAATAGCTGATTTTCCTTAACCCTGGGGCGGCTCCCCGCCCCTCACCCACTCGTCCCGCCCCTGCTCGCTCCTGGAAGTAACTGAGAGTGTTTGGCCTCTACCTCCAAGTTCTGTTAGGAATTCTCTCCGAGGTACAAAACACTCCAACCACTTTACCCACTGCTTCAAGACTTCTTTCTTGGTTGCTTCGAGATACTTTATAATCTTTTTTGGCTCAATCCTTCTCAGACACACTCTGTCTACCATCTCTTCAACCATATTCTGGGCTCTAAAGGCCTCATCTCAAGACGTCCTTGAAATGCCAACTTCCAGCAAAAGCCTTTCCAGATTGAACATAATGGACGCTGTTACATTCCAACCCTCGAGAAAAAACAATTCCGGCTGGGTCTGGTCAGGGCACACAACCTGCTCCCAACCTGCCATGTGAGCTGCGCTAAAGCCTTCGTTTCTGTAAGCCGGGAGGCAGACTGGGTGTCCCCACACTCCTTCTGGCTCCTCTAGGATGGGGAATTCAACATCTATGGATCCCTTGCCTTCTGTGGCCTATCAGTATTGTGCTGTGTGAGTAACTTCTGTGTCCCTTGTCTCTGCACTGTTCTCAAGGGCACAGGCCATTATCTGGGCAACTCACTTAGCACAGCCCCAGCACTGTGCTACAGATAGTACTTAACGCATGCATTTAGATGACAATGATCAAAGCACCTCCAGTGAGGCACAGACAGCTGCCACTAGATGACTCAGACCTCTCTGCAAAATGGCTTAATTTAGCACCCTTTCAGTTGTCTAAAGAACAGACTCTGAGTAAAGGACAAAGTGAACTGAACACCCCTTAACTACTTTAACCTCACAATGGCCCTTTAAGGTCAGAAGTTATTATCTCCACAGATACAGATGAGAAAGTACAGACACAGACAGCTTCGCCTGCTTCTCCTGAGTCAACCTGGGCTCCCAGGCAATAGAAGAAACCCTGCACTTGGTGCGAGGGTGAGCTGAGCTCTAGGCAGGCCTCTGTCATTAGCCGGCCACGTGAATGGTCTTGGAGGAGACGCTTCTCTTCCTGGGTCTTATTTTCCTCATCAGGAAAATGGCCTTTAGCAGTGGCTTCCAAACCCAGCAGGTCAGAACCCAAGGAAGACTGTATTAGAAATAAATCTACATTCTCAGGCCCACTCTAGGACACCCTTCCTCTGTAGGCCTGGAGTGGGCCCAGGGCACTTTGCTGTTCTGTAAGTGCCCTCCATCTGGGAACTAAGTGCTGGCAGCAATGAATTGTGACACTGGTTTTCAGTTTAGTGCTCCAGACAACTTTGTCTCTTCTAAGTTCCAAATTGATTAGATCATCACATCCCTCCCTCTCCTTAGAACTCAAACTGTACTATTTTCAAACACGTTGTGTAAGGCAGCTTACCATATTCAAGAGAACCCAGAGAATTCTGAAATCAAAGGTTGGTTCAAAAGACTAAATAACGTCTCACAGGATCAAGTGAAGAGCTAATCTTGTTTTGACAGAAATTCAAGCTAAAGTGTAGAAACTTCTCCCTGACCGAGCTTCTCATAACCAAGATGGAAGAATGAAGAGGAAAGGGGAAAGAAAAAAGCAGGCTTGCTACAGTGACAAACAAAGCAATCTTTTAATAAGAAAATCCACAATATACCTGGATTCGCTTGACTAGAACTTACACTGAACAAGAGAAGACCTAACCTCAGAACCTGTTTGCTTTGTAAAATGAGAGTTATTATTTGTTGAACGCTTACTATGTGCCAGCTTTTCTGCCAACCAGTTTATACACATTGCCCCATTCCATTGCTACAACTCTGATGCAAGTACTATTACTCATGTTTTATTAAAAACTGCAGTTCAGAGCTAGCCAAACCCAGGTATATTCGATTTCATAAACTGTGTAATACTATCAGCATGATGGCCTTATTACCGGCTGTCCTAAGGTCAAACTTTCTAGAATATCTAATGGTGACTAATAGGAAGGCTCAGCAAATCTGCCCATTTTCTGAGAATCTATGAATGGCAGACATAAGTATGCCCTTTACAGAATCTCAACTTTGCTTTCCTTAGGAAAATTTGGACAAAATGGGAAAAGCATAGTAAGTAAAATTTAGAAACCGCTCTCCTCTTCCTGATGTCGATTTGCTTGTGCCCTTGAAAAGCCAGTTTTCGTATCTGCTGTGGTTCCGCATCAGCAGAGTGGATGATAGCAGCTCTCACATGGCAGGGATGTTGTGGGAATGACACAGATTAAGTCCACAAAGCAGCTCTGATCTCCTCAGAGGAAGGTGCCAGATAAATGAAGTATGGAACTCCTATTTGTCCTTGTAGAGGCCACAGCTGACTGAAAGTCACGAGAAGCACCTGGGAGATCAGACTTCCTCTACTGCTCTCCAAACTCTCCAAATTTTACTCCTGCAAATAAATTTTGTGATTGCAAGAAGTGGACGATGCCATAATCTGCACCTTTACTGCTGACTGGGATTTGAAATAATTAAATTTGCCTTAAATTCCTGGCAAGGGTATTTGAGTTCTGAAGTGTGAAGTAATACTTCTCCAGCCTGATTTTGAAGGCAGTCCCCCAAACCTGCACTTTTCTAAAGCCTTAGGAGAAAAGCGCATATGAGGAGCTCAATTATTTTGTTAAGAAAACAGACCATTTTTAGACTTCAGGTGGAAGAAACTCTCTAGTTTTCATTTTTCCCATGCTGAATTTCCCCACCCTGTTTGAGGCTATGCTTTCCCATTACACAGTTCTTGACATTTACACAGTGTTTTACAATCTTTTCATTATCTAATGCTCACAAGTGCCTTATGAGGGAGGGCCCTGAGTACTGATAACCATTTTACAGGTGAGGAAACAGTCACAGAAGTCTAATGATTTCAAAACTATGAGAAATCTTTCTTTCTGAACATGCGACAGGTTCCCACCTCCTTCGCAGGGTTTGTGTGCACAAGCACACAACACACTTAAGCATAACAGGAAGAAGGCTTCGGTTTCTCTCTTAGTGGGCTCAGCCTCACATTAAGACCGAAAGGAGCTGTGGTCATCCAGTCCAGACTGTACTTTACAGCGGGAGCCCAGTGGCAGGTGACACTCAAAGTCACATGCTTGTGAGAGGCAGTGTGGGGAGGACAGAGTCTCCTCCAATCTGAGACCCGCGTTCTGTCTGCTTGTCGTGATGTGCTAGATCTAAATTCCATTTTCTTTAGCACTTAGTATATTCAAGGCTTAAGGAATGAATGACAGTAGACGTGGAACCCTCTGGGTGTGAGGTTATCCTATGGTCTGTGCAAGGTTCCTCAAACGTTTAGAGCAGAAGCGTGTTTCTCTGAGGCTCGCCTTCCTCCCTGAGGTGGAGGAGGTTGACAGGGCAGTGGTGGGATCCCCCCACTTCTTCCTGGTGTGCCCCACAGCTAGTTCTGTTTTCCCCTAACACAAAGGAAGCTTCACTCGGCCCCTCTGAAAGCCACATGCCCCCCAAACATAAAGCTAGCCATTCCCTCCCGAGCCGAGGTCTACACCCCTGCCCTTGCACCTTACCCACCTCCGGCCCTAACTCCCAACTTCAGTGGTCCGAGGGTCAGCATTTCTAGGTAGTGATGGCTTTGGAGGTGATGAGAAAGAAGTGACAACGAAAACAATAACCACCCCCTTACTCCAGCATCACTGCCACCAGCCTTCCCCACAATCGCCAGTTTACTGAGTGCTAGCTGTCTGCCAGGCCAGAAGCTAAGTGAGTACTCTGTGTGAATTACCTCAATGCACATTGTGTCTCACAACGGAGGCAGGTTACAGATGTCAGCCCCATTTTAACACATTTTAAAACTGAGGCACAGAAAGGTAAATTTGCCTGATATCTCACAGCTACTCAGACTGGTCTCAGAGGCCTTACTGGTTACCACTCTCTCTCTATGCTGCTGGAGCCCCCAGACCCTCACAGTTCGTCCCAGGGCATGAGAGCAGGCTAGTCAGATGTGCTGCTGAGGAGGTATGATCAGCTGGCAGTGAAGCTGCCAATCATCAAAGACAGATGTGGATTTTCACTGGAAATCAACACAAACACCCAACCCTGAATGTAAACAAAACACAGTATTTGTTCAAAAGGAAATCTTGGTAACTAAAAAGAGAGGAAACAGGATATCAAAAAACAACGGCAGTCCCAAGGTTTGGTGGCAGCTTTGAAGAAACAGCCAAGCTGGTGGGGCCAGCCCTGCTTGCGTTAAGGGCTCCTGCAGCGGGGAGCTGCTGCCACTCCAACACTGAATGGGTCTGGGACCACGCTGCAAGGCTGCACTAATACACTTGCCAAAACATCCTAATAACAGCCTCTCTCGGAAAACCTAAGAAATGGATGGTCCTGAGATCGGCTGGTCTTGCTGGCATTCGGACTCGGTTTCCCAGGTGGGGATCTTACCAAGAATAGGCCCTCCTTAGATGTTGCTACAGTGTGATTTAAGAGTGGTTTCCTTTGGTTCAAAATTGACTAAATGGCTGTCTGTATCACGGCCCTGTCTTGGGTGAGTCTGGACAATGCTGCTCACATTTCTGTGGTGGGCTGACTGTTCTGGGGGCACCAGGGTGATACAGGCAGGAGAGAAGGCACTGAGCTGGGGGCCAGGAGTTCTGACTTTGGGTCCCATTGAAGCAGTGACTAGACTCTGAGAGGGTTGGGACTAATGACCTCGGGTATTATTTCTAGCTGTAACATTTTAAGATTTTAGCTCCCCTGCCACTGAAAAGAAAAAAAGAGAAAAAACCCAGAAAGTAGAAACCCAGCTGAGTGGAATTAATGAAAAGCTGAAACTGGGCTGCTGAAATGCCATGATGGACAGCAAATCACTGATTCATGCCAGAAACCAAGGCTGAACGCAGAGAATTTGTGCACCAGCCTGTGAATCATGTGGAGAATTCTCAAGACCACATTTTGAAAATCCTGAGTTGGGCTCTCTCGAGAGAACTACTCACCCTCTGGCTTGGCAGCAAGTTCCTAAGCAGCAGGGCTTGGCGTCCAGACCTCCTTGTGCCTGGCACAAAACCCTGTCCAGGTGCTCAGCCATTTACACGTTCACAGCTGCCCACTACTTGTATGCACATTTTATTCTCTCTTCACTAGAATTTGACCGAACAGGCATGCAATCGATGCTTAAGTGGAGAGCACAGTCAGTATACTTAGTCCCACCCCACCTTGCACTAACAAGAAGCAATTATTAGGGGGTGGCACCTGTGGCTCTAAGGAGTAGGGCACCAGCCCCATGTGCCAGAGATGGCGGGTTCAAACCCAGCCTCGGCCAAAAGCAGCAAAAAAAAAAAAAAAAAAGAAATAATTAGGAATCTCTTCTAAAGACAGAGGCACTGAGAAGGTTCATACATTAGGTTTACTATATTGCCACTGTGGACCTGATTCTGAACAATGTGTTAGCTAAAAAAGGATCATGGAATCTGCAAAAAAGGGCCAGTGAGAAGTCTTTGGATGACGTCTGTTCTTAAAAGTGACTACCCAACCTGAAAATGGCCAGTTTTATTTCCTCAAATGGTAGTCTTGCTAAAGCAGTTTCAAAAAAAATGTATTTCTTTGTGCTGAAAAACCTCACCCACAATTCTGATAGCTCTCAAATGCGCCAATCTTTCACTGAGGAGGAGTTCTCTATTGCATACTAATTTCAAAAGATTCAAAGCAGCTTCCAGATTACCTCTTCAATAATCCATTCAAGAATCTTTGTAAACCTATTCATGACAATCCCTGTGATAGTTAGTTACCTAATGCTGTTTTGCCTTTAAATTCTGCAATAACTACATGCACATATTTTGAGGTTACTTATACCATCTTGGGAATGGGGTCCTTCAGGTCAAATGTTTAAGTCCTATGCTATTCCGAGGGAATCTTACTTTCAATATCTTTTTCCCCTTACAGTCTATGTCCAACACCTGTATGTGAAAATGTTTCTAATCTTTTCAGTTCTGTATCTGCTCTTTTGTAATACAGCTATAACTTCATATACTAGAAAAAGGGTTTTTATTTTAGCTCAAATGAAAGACTTTAAAAAAAAAGATACTTACTTCAATCTGCCAAGAAATGAGACATAAAATATCCTAGCTATTTGTGAACAACCTATAACATTTCTTAAGCCAGAATAATCTTTAAAGTCCCCTAAAAAGAATACAGCTATATGATTCAAAATAAACAAACTAGATTATATTTCAATTGTGTATTTATAAATTGGTAATTATATTCATTCAGTAATTATATTTCAATTGATAATTCCCAATTTCGGTTTCTCTCTCTTTCTCTTCCTATCTTTTTAACCACAGTTTTATTTCTAAACTTATAATATGCATGCATATAGCTTAAAAAAATTCAACAAAAGTGAATAAAATGTGAAGTAAAAGTATCTCTCCCTTCTCTACAAATCCAGAAAGTCCTCAGAGAAAACTTACTCTTAGGTTTTTGCATATGCTTCAAGAAATCCCCGACATACACACAATGTCTTTATATGTATGTACATTTGTATGTACAGATTATATACATAAACAGATCTCATATGTATGTACAGATTAAAGTACATACATATGAGATTGGACAATTAAATTCGAGAACTCATTCTAGAAAAAGTGCTTGAAAGGGTGGACCAAGTGCTGGCTTTGGTACACAGCTTCCCAAGAGGAGTCCTTTGAAGATGACCATAGTTGATATTCACAATGAGGGACATACCACTTTTCCTAGGATAAGTTTGTGAACTTAATTGTCCAATCTCATGTATATAAACACACACACACATAATGCCTATTTTCACTCAAAAAGGGATATGCTAAAATATATTTTGTTGCACTTTGCATTTTACATCTAATAATTTATTTGGGGAATCATTTCTTATTGGCATATATAGTTTTGCTTCATTTAAAAAAAAAAGCTACTTAATGTTCTGTTTTATAGGCATCCAGAATTCAATTAATTAATATCCTAACAATAAACATTTAAGTAGCTTCCTGTCCCCCCTTTTAATGAAGTATAATTAATACACAATGAATTGCACATTTAAAGTGTATAATTTAATAAGTTTGTCATATGTTTACATCTGTGCAACTAACATCACCACAATCAAGACAGTGAACATATAAATCACCCCAAAATCTTCCTTGTGCCCTTTCCCAATCCTCTGCTGTGCAATCTTTTGGCCCCCAAATTCCCATGACTAGGCAACAACGGAGCTATTTTCTGCCTCCCTGGGTCAATTTGCATCATAAAGAATTTTATTTAAATGAAATCACACATGATGGGCTTGTTTTTGCTTGTTTTGTTTTGTTTGGGGAGGGCTCTGGCTTCTTGCTGCTCATATCAATAGTTTGTTGCTTTTTTTCTGCTGAGTAATATATATCCTATGAATATGCAATGAATGTTCATTCATTCATCAGGACATCTGGATTATTTCCAGTTTTAAACTAATACAAATTAAACTGCTATGAACATTGTGTAGTAGAAGGCTTTGTGTTTGACATATGCTTCCAGTGCCCTAGGATACATACATAGGAGTGGGATGTCAGGATCATATAGTAGGTACATGTTTAAATTTTGAAGAAACTTTTTAATTGCTTTCCAAAGTGTTATATTATGTTACATTCCCATCACCAGTGTTAAGAGAATTAGATACTTGATTTTTTTTTAAATTTATTATTTATTTTTTTATTGAATCATAGCTGTGTACATTAGTTCAATTATGGGGTACAGTGTGGGGGCTTCACATGCAATCTGAGATATTTTTATCAACCTGATTGACATACCATTCATGATATGTTCTCGTTTACTATATGAAAACATTTTTGATCCATATTTAGAAGTTTTCTCCTGACCCTTCGAATATGTACCACACATGTGATCTCACCCTTTGTCCCATCTCCCCCCACCCTCTCCCTCCCCTTCCCTTCCTTTCCTTCCCCATCTTCCTGTGCAATAAATGGGCTGTAGCCTTCACTTGAACGATAAAGAATTTGTCTCATATTAGGCGTGTAGACATTGGATACTTTTTCTTCCATTCTAGAGATACTTTGCTAAGGAGAACATGTTCCAGCTCCATCCA
>CAUYON010113357.1:0-35133 GCA_963573935.1 Arctocebus calabarensis
CGAGCGCCTATAGTCCCAGCTACTTGGGAGGCGGAGGCAAGAGACTCGCTTGAGCCCAGGAATTGGAGGTTGCTGTGAGCTGTGATGCCATAGCACTCTATCCAGGGTGACAGCTTGAGACTCTGTCTCAAAAAAAAAAAAAAAAGAAGAGAAATATAATCAATTTTTATATATTGATCGTGAGCTCTGCAACCTTGAACACATTCTAGTATATTTTTAGTGGATTTCTTAGGATTTTCTACATTTAAGATCATGTTATCTCTAATCTAGTTGTCTTTTATTTATTTTTCTTGCCTAACTACCCTGGCTGGAACCTCTATTACAATATTGAGTAGAAGTAGCAAGAGTGGACATCCTTAGATTATTAGATTATTTTAATACACACATACATACATACTTTGTTCTAAATAGGGCCTACTCAAGGTGGGGATGAAATTAATATGTAAAATTGAGGTGGAAATTTATGGATGAGATAGCATGTGGTGAACTAGAGTAACTAGGGGAGACTTCCTGGAAAACAGTTGATCTTTGGCTTGGCTGACAGGAGAAAGGTCATGTTTAGGCAGGGTTGGCCACATGAATGTAGAAAAAAATGGACATGAGTTGTGTGCCTGAGAAGTGTCAGTGATCACAGAGGTGCTATGGATCTGTCTTAGGGGAGGGAATAGTAGTTAATCACCTAGTGCTATGGTCACCCTCCAACTACCCATCCCTAATGCTCTAGGATATCCAACACCTGCCTAGGAACACTCTAGAGCAGTAACACTCTCTGCATTATAATCACCCAGGATATCTGGTAAATAAACAGATTCCTGCTCCTCACTACCGACCTGTGGTACAAAATCAGAATGTCTGGAAACAAATCCTTGGAGTCTGCTTCCCATGTGATTTTTTTTTTTTTTTTTTTGGAGACAGAATCTTACTATGTCACCCTTAGTAGAGTGCTGTGGTGTCACAGCTCACAACAACCTCCAACTCTTGGGCTTAAGCGATTCTCTTGCCTCAGCCTTCCAAGTAGCTGGGACTACAGGCATCTGCCACAACTCCTGGCTGTTTTTTTTTTTTTTTATAGTTGTAGTTGTCATTGTTGTTTAGCAGGACTGGGTCAGGTTCAAACCCACTAGCCCTGGTGTATGTGGCCAATGTCCTAACCACTGAGCTATGGGCACCGAGCCTGCTTCCCATGTGATTTTTATGTATCCTGTAGTTTGAGGGACACTATCATAAAGCATGCTAGACAGCATCTGTTCCCAAACTTTGCCATTTCATTCAGACCCCATTCCTACTTAGAAGTCTCTCTGACTTAATCATTAAAGTCATGGTCATTGAGTATTTATTGCATTCCATCATTATTATTATTATTATTTAAAAAAATTGCCAACCTTGGTAGAGTGCTGTGGTGTCATAGCTCACAGCAACCTCAAACTCGTGGGCTCAAGTGATCCTCTTGCCTCAGCCTCCCTAGTAGCTGGGACTATAGGCACCCATCACAATGCCCAGCTATTTTTTTTTTTTTTTAAGAGATGGGGTCTTGCTCTTGCTCAGGCTAGTCTCCAACCTGTGAGCTCAAGCAATCCACCCACCTAGGCCTCCCAGAGTGCTAGATTACAGGCATGAGCCACCACACCCAACCTCCTTATCTTCTTTCCTCTTTACCTCAGTAGACCACTGTCTACATGTCTTTCCTGTCCTCCTCTCTCCCTCCTGTCTTTATTTTATTTATTTATTTATTTATTTATTTTTTTTTTGGAGATAGAGCCTCAAGCTGTCACCCTGGATAGAGTGCTGTGGCATCACAGCTCACAGCAACCTCTAATTCCTGGGCTCAAGCGAATCTTCTGCCTCCGCCTCCCAAGTAGCTGGGACTACAGGCGCCCGCCACAACACCCTGCCAGTTTTTGGTTGCAGCCGTCATTGTTGTTTGGCGGGCCCAGGCTGGGTTTGAACCCTCCAGCTCAGGTGTACTTGGCTGGTGACTTAGCCGCTTGAGCCACAGGCGCTGAGCCTCCCTCCTCTCTTTATTTACCCATGTACTTGTTCTCATCTCTTTCCATCTTCCAGCAGCTGACTGGGTAAGAACCAGATTACTGAGGAAGAGCTGGAGAACGTGTACAAAAGTGTGCCAGGGCTGCCTGAGGCTCCCCAGGAGCAGAGTACCTCCCTCTGGAGGCTCCTCTTTAAGGGTGATAAAGAACAAAGATGCAGTATTTGAAGGGCCCACATTTGTAAGCAAATCAATGCACAAATCACACTGGAAACACTGGAACAGCATCCATTATGTATCTCTGGGCATTCTGAATTCTTGGATATGTGTGGCATTGAGAATGTGCCCTATTGTATTTTTTCACTACCATAAAGCAGTGAAAGACATAGTTTATATTCTGTGAAATGAAAACTTATATACCTACACACACATACACACATATTATTAAAAAATCATGGTATGTCCCCTGCCTGTTACTGACCTGGCAGGGGACATACCATGTTCACAAAGGTGGTTTTCCCAGGGTGAGGATTGCGCTCTAAATGTGCTAACCCCTGCAATTTCCCCCAAAGTGGGAAACTCGACTGAATAATTTGTGGTAGTGGGGGACTGTGTTCATGCTTTCCCCTTTCAAAAGAAAAAAAAACAGTTCCTCAAACATCCTCCTTTTTTTTAGCTTCTTCCCCTTTGCAGGTGTAAGAGATTTTTCTCTATTTTGAAAACCCTTTTGTCTGACCCTGCTGCCGCCTTCAGCTGTTATCTGATTTACGCCACCCTCTAAAGGTTAGACTTCTCCAGGGAAGGTGCTTTCCCCAAAGCCTTCACTTCCTCATCATACCCCTGTCTCCCCCAGCCCTGACTCTCTGCCTTCTGCTCTCGGAAGTATAAGTTCTTACAAAGGTTCCCACTGGGAACTTTGGTATTTGGTTGCACTGCCCTCTGACCACTCTGCAGCATTCCAAGCCATCATCACCTTGTCCTTCCTGCAGGGTGGTCTCTATGACCATCTCTTCATCTGGTGTCTGTTCTGCCTTCTAACATGTGGCATGTGGTCACTCCTCAGAGGCTGACCTTGGCTGTCTTTTTCTGCTTTCCCTGTGCACTCTCCTTAGATATCTTTTCTGTGTCTCCACCCCCTCACACTTGTGAATGCCTCTAAATTTGATCTCCAGATCCTTGTCTGTAACAACCTGATAGACACATACTCCTATGCATCCCCAAACATCTCAGAGTCAACATCCAAAACCAAAATGGTTGTCCCTCAGTAGGGTATAACATTCTCTACTCTTTTTTTTTTCTCCCCCTGAGACAGAGTCTCATTTTGTCATCTTCCATAGGGTGCCATGGCATCATACCTCACAGCAATCATGAATTTTTAGGCTACAGTTGTTCTCTTCCCTCAGCCTCCTGAGTAGCTGAGATTACAGATGACCAAGATACCCAGCTAGTTTTAGAGATAGGGTCTCTCTCTTGCTCAGGCTAGTCTTGAACTCCTGAACTCATGCAGCCTACCTGCCTTGGCCTCCTAGAGTGCTAAGATTATAGGTGTGAGCCAGCATTCTCCACTCTCAAATTCCTATCACCGAGTAGAAACTTACCCAGCCTCCAAAGCCCAACTTAAAAACCATCTCCTCCAGGGAGCCTGCCTCAGATCCTCAGCCAGAAGTAATTCTGGCCCCTAAAATTATAAAATAGACATTTTACCCAATTCAACATCCTTTCAGCTTGTGGGAGGAAAATGCCCCAAACAGGTACATATTTGCTAAGGAACACAAAACCAGTGCCAAAGTTCTCATTAGAAAGCCACTCTCCAGTACACTTTCTACCATACCAAACAGTTTCTTAATGGCTTTAGTGCTTTCAATTATTCTTATGACGTATTATCATATACTGCTGCATATTCATATTTGGGTATTTGGCCTATTTATAAAATGATATGGTTATCTTTTTCTCATCCACCATTGAGCTCCAATTGTACTTAATTCAGGAGCTGTTATATAATTAGTGCTCAATAGATATTTCAGGTATGGATGAAATACAGTAAGGTTGCCTGACACATTTTCTCTCTGTAACACCAAGCCCATTGCAGGACACATTGAGGCACACGCTTAGAATGTATTTATTGGTTGGTTAATGCCAGGGTAAGTTTAAATATCAGGCTGAGGGGCGGCGCCTGTGGCTCAGCGAGTGGGGCACCGGCCCCATACACCGAAGGTGGCGGGTTCAAACCCGGCCTTGGCCAAACTGCAAACAAAAAAATAGCCGGGCGCTGTGGCAAGCGCCTGTAGTTCCAGCTACTTGGAAGGCTGAGGCAAGAGAATTGCCTAAGCCCAGGAGTTGGAGGTTGCTGTGAACTGTGACGCCACAGCACTCTACCAAGGGCGATAAAGTGAGACTCTGTTTCTATTAATAAAAAAAAAAAAAAATCAGGCTGAGGAGTTTGGACTCTCTAAGCATCTAGAGCGATGTGGATTCTAGGGCAGGAAAAAGCATGTCTTAGGAGGGTCCAATTGAACAGTGGCAGCAGAAGGAAGACATGGTGAGGGGAGAGCTCCAGGAAGGAGACAGAGGGATTGGCATGAGCTAGCAGCTTCTAGTACTAAGGAATGGGGTGGCTGTGTTGGGAAAAGTAAGGAGGAGGAGCAGGGATGAGAAGTGAGATTTCAGTGGGGGAAAGATGCTGCCAAACAGCACAGCAGGGTGGGGCTCGTGCATGGCATCTTCTGCAGAGGGTGAGGCACCACAACCGCAGCGTGATTCCCCACATTGCCCTTTCAAGTAGGTGTGGTCAGGAAGCAGGCTTGAAACTCAGGAGATGTTATTATCTGAACCCAGTGTGCCTCACCTCAAAAATGTTGCCTTCATCCTTAGGTACGTCCCAAGCATATAGGAAAGGTGACAGATTAGGAGTTAAGGTTACAGGATGAAAATATATTTGTAGTGATTTGAGTTGATGGTGGCAGGTGGCAGATATTTATGAGTTAAATAGGCCCATCATGTTTTCCCTCCTACTTGAGGAAACTTCCAGAAGATGGACCAAAACCGTGAAACTAAGTCCTTTTTCTGTCCTCCATGTCAGAAAGAATTAAGTTAGATCCAAAAAAGTACTTCCTAAGAGTTAAGAGTCCCCAGAATGAATGAGCTCTTCCCTTGGGGAGATCTTTAACCTCTAAGTCTAAAATGACAGATAAATGACTTCTTCCAGGTTCTATGCAGCTCTCAAGTTCAAACATTACTAGTCCTACCTGTAGTGGCAATGCCTCCCTTTCATGTGGGTCCTACTTTTTTTTTTTTTTTTTTAGACCTATTAAAGATTTTTTTCAATAACTTCAGCTGGAGATAAAGAGTTAAACACAAACCCATGAAGTTCTTGGTTTGGTCCACCCAGGCCCCTTCAGGGCACACAGAGGGAACCCTTCTTCAACCCCTGTTGAGTCTGCCTTCTGAGCAGGTTGGGATGTTCAGTGAACCATGAGTCGAGCCTCAGTGAGGTGCTGGAAGTACTTGGTGACCAAGAGGGTCAGTCCCTGTCTCCAGGGCATTCAAGGCAAATCAGGCACAGTGCACTGTGATTCATGCTGTGATAGGGCATGAATACCTCTCTCCAGCTTGCAGCTCCACCTTCCAACTTCTCTTTCTCTCAAAAAAAACAAAAAACAAAAAACAGTTCCGCCAAGAGGGTGTGGGTAGCCTTGCATAGTAGCTATATTACTGAGGCCAGGCCTGCCTATTCATGACCCAGGGGGAGGATGAGCTTCTTTGGAGGCTTGTTCAAGCCCTTCAGGCCCTCTCCTCCTAGTACTGCTTGGCTCAGAAAAGTAGGGACAAAAAGTTCTCCCGTTTCCTCTGTCTTCCCAGAGGCCCTTTCTCACCATCACCTGTTTTTTCTCTCCTTGGAGGTCCATTCTGCCTGAAAGCCCTCAATCTCTGGAGGACTGGGAAGGGTGGAGGAGTACAAAGGACAGTGGCTCTTACATTCCTCATCTCTGCTTTCCTCATCTCTGCTTTTATTCCTTTTTTCTTTTTTGAGGTAGTGTCCCTCTCTCTTGCTTGGGCTAGAGTATCATAGCCTCAAGCCTAGTTCATAGCAACATCAAACTCCTAAGCTCAAGCAGTCCTCCTGCTTCAGCTTCCCAAGTAGCTGGGATTACAGGTGCCAGCCATAACACCCAGCTAATTTTTGTATTTTTAGTAGAGCCACGTCTCACTCTTACTTAGGATGGTCTCAAATTGTTGAGCTCGAACAGTCCTCAGCCTCTCAGAATGCTAGGATTACAGGCTTGAGCCATTGGCCTGGCCTGGGCTCTGACTTCTGTGTTCTCTCATTTCTTTCTAACTTTTCTCATAGAACATTATCTCTGAACAAATCCAGGGAAAGGGCAGCTGACCACCAGGGTTCCTGCTGCAAGCCCCCTCCTAATACGGAATATACTAGGGTTCACTCTCATATTCTGACTGAACCCTGTAGCTTCATAATCCTTTTCTGAAGTCCTGATATTCCATATTCTTTCTTTCCTCCCTCCTACCCTCTTCCCCCCAGGACCCTGCTGGAATCTTTGAGCTGGTGGAAGTGGTCGGCAATGGAACCTACGGACAGGTGTACAAGGTGAGACTCAGATGATGCAGAAGCATGACTACCACATCCACAGGCTCTCTTGAGAGACATGGAAGAAGTGGGTCCCTAGTCTGGAGGTCTCAGCAGGGCTATGGGGAACTACCAAGGCTGGGGCCCTTGGAAAGGGAGGAGAGGAACTGGGAGAGAGATGGGAAAGGCAAGAGTGGCCAGAGGGGGAGCATTTGTGCTGGCCTCTGCCTCTGAGTGTGGACTAGTCCCAGGCGTGGTAGAAGCAGGTGTGTAGTCGGTTAGGGTGTGGGGCATTCAAGCATGAGTGCAGCCTGGAGAGCAGTGGGAAAGGTATGGGGTCTTGTGTGTCAGAACTCAGCTGGGAATTCAGTGCAGAGCTAAAGCAGAAGATATGAGGTGGACTTCTTCCAAGACCACAGAGATACCCAGGACTTAGAGTTGGTAGGGTCTTCTGCAGAGGGGAGTGCCTTTCTTGAGCTCCTGCAGCTGGCCTGCAGCAGACTGGAGCCACAGCTCAGGCTTTCTGCTTTTGAGGCTGAAAGTGACATTTTCTCGGCCACTGATTATAATTTTTAGCCTGGTCAGCCCAGCCCTCTCACGTGGCCTGACCGCCACTTACGCTTGGATGCAGGGATATGGCTGCAGCAAGGAGTGGGGATGTTCAAGGTGGGTGCTGCCTCTGAGCTAAAGCCCCCCTGGAACACAGCCTGCTGCTTCTTCATCTCCAGACAGTGTTTGATATCTTCACAAGTCCCTTGTGTCTCTGTGGCCCTCGTTTCCTGGATCGCTGGGAGCACTCACTTTTCTGTTGCCCTCCTTCCCCTGTGAGCTTTGGGGAAACAGGCACCCCACCACCACCACCAATCTCTTGCCTAGTTGTTGCCATGGAAATAGCAGCTCTGTGTGCTCCTGCTTCTCTGGGCTTGGGGTCTTGAATGGCTGTTGAGGATAAAAATAATCCATGGGTTGGGCGGCGCCTCTGGCTCAGTGAGTAGGGCACCAGCCCCATACACCTAGGGTGGCAGGTTCAAACCGGCCCCCGCCAAACTGCAATAAAAAAATAGCTGGGCGTTGTGGTGGGCGCCTGTAATCCCAGCTGCTCGGGAGGCTGAGGCAAGAGAATCGCCTAAGCTCAGGAGTCGGAGGTTGCTGTGAGCTGTGATGTCACAGCCTCTACCAAGGGCGAAAAAGTGAGATTCTGTCTCCAAAAATAATAATAATAGGAATCCATGGGCTGGCAAAACTTTGTCCCCATTGTGAGTGGCTGCCTTCTCCCACCCTGCTCTTCCCCAGGAAGGCTTGGACTTTCCTATCTGTGCCTTAGATCGTTCCTGTTAGGAATTTCAGAAGGATAATGGGGGAGTGAGGAATGGCTGGGGCATACTCAAGAAGTGGAAGTTTCTTTCCATTAGGTGACTCAGGGTAGGGGGACATTGGGATATGTCAGTTCTTGTTTCCTCGAGTTCCCTAAAATCTCAGCTCTGTATCTGTTCTTTCCCTATCCACAGCAATAAAAAGCTTTCGGGATAGGGTTAATTCTGAGAGAGGCCTCCTGTATGGGTCAGGAAAGCACCTGGTGTTTTTGTCTTGCTTAGTAGGAGAAAAGCCTCCCCCCAAACCCTTCTTCAATCCCTCCGGCCTTGATTAGGATGGAGAAATATCACTCCCTACTGTAACTTTCAAACTGTAGAAAGTCCAAGCCAGAGGGGCTGGAACAGAACATAAATATCTCTCATTTGTCTCTCTTGAGTGTTTTTTTGTTTGTTTTGGTTTTGTTTTTTTAAAAACAGAGTCTCACTTTGTCTCCCTGGTAGAATGCAGTGGCATTATCTTAGTTCACTGCAACCTCAAACTCCTGGGCTCAGGTGATTCTCCTGCCTCAGTTTCTCGAGTAGCTGGGGCTATAGGTGTGTTCCACTAACTTTTTCTATTTTTGGTAGAGATGGGGTCTTGCTCTTGCTCAGGCTGGTCTCAAACTCCTGAGCTCAAGTGCTCCCCCCTGTCATGACCTCCCAAGAGTACCCAGCCTCTCTTGAGTTTTTATGGAAGTTTGGATGTAGAAACAGACAGTTTTTTTTCCTTTTTTTTTTGAGACAGAGCCCCAAGCTGTCACCCTGGACAGAGTGCTGTGGCATCACAGCTCACAGCAACCTCCAATTCCTGGGCTCAAGCGAGTCTCTTGCCTCCACCTCCCAAGTAGCTGGGACTACAGGCGCCTGCCACAACGCCCGGTCATTTTTTGGTTGCAGCCGTCATTGTTATTTGGCAGGCCTGGGCTGGATTCGAACCCGCCAGCTCAGGTGTACATGGCTGGCGCCTTAGCCCGCTGAGCCACAGGCATCGAGCCAGAAGCAGACAGTTTTTAATATATCCTCTTCATCTTTATTGATGGCTTGGAAGTCCAGCCAAGGTAGTTTTTCTGTTAGCCATTTTTCTGGCTCAGGAACTCTCTTCTGTTCACTCCCGTGGCTAACACACAGAAAGGGGTAGCAGCCGTAGTGATGGGCACTTTCTAAGATAGAAAATGGCCCAAAGGGTGGCGCCTGTGGCTCAAAGGAGTAGGACACCAGCCCCATGTGCCGGAGGTGGCAGATTCATACCCAGCCCTGGCCAAAAACTGCAAAAAAAAAGAAAAAAAAGAAAATGGTTCAAAGATATGGACTCTCCCAGAATCATGCCTTCTCTATGTTCTGCTCCCTGAGACTCCTCTGCATTTGGTTCTCTGCCCTGCAGGGTCGGCATGTCAAGACCGGGCAGCTGGCTGCCATCAAGGTCATGGATGTCACAGAGGTAGGGAATGGGGCTGGACAGAGAGAGGGAACATTGGGGAGGGAGGATGGGGGGAGCCAATGGGCTCAGCTCCTCACATCCACCTAGGATGAGGAGGAAGAGATCAAGCAAGAGATCAACATGTTGAAAAAGTATTCTCACCATCGAAACATTGCCACCTACTATGGAGCCTTTATCAAGAAGAGCCCCCCTGGAAACGACGATCAGCTCTGGGTGAGAGATGCCCTCTCCTGCCCTCTCCACACTTGTCTGTGTCCAGGCTGCTCCTGAGGAACTTGGTGTCAGTACCCAGAGCCTCTTCCCTCTGGCCCTCCCTTGGTCTACCCAGCCTCTCCTGTCTGTGGATGCAGAAGGACCTAATGCCTCATAGGAGCCCCATACTCACCCTGCAGGTTTTTTGTCTTCTGCTGTTAGCCCCAACCTTCGCCCTGACCAGTCCTCACATTGAATCTGACAGGCACTTAGTAAATACCAAGCAAGACAATTCTGGTAAGAGCTAGAAGAGACCACGGGGAAGTTAGTCCATCCGTTTTCCTGCCTTCAAACGAGGTTCCTGGCAAAACAACAAAACCAAAATATTTATGGAAAGTATCATGGCTTAGACCCCTTCCAGCAGTGCAGAGTTTTTCTGGATGGTTATTCATATTAGAACCTGCTGTAACTGTTTTGGGCCTCCCCTGAATTCCTAAGAGTCATTCCCTTTTCTATGCTGGGCATCCAGCCGATTCTCTCAGCCTCACCTTTCATGGTAGTGAGCCCAGCCAGAGGAGACAGCAGCAGGGCACATGGCAATAACTGTCAGGAGTTTGGAAGCTCATGACAGGTCTCTGCTTGGAGTAGTCAGCAAACAAGTACTTACTAAGCAATTTCTGTATACGCTGCATAGATAAACATGAGCCAGCTTACGAGGCCCTTAGGCTTTTGGGGACACACACACAGAGAGAAAGGTGAGTAACAAGTTAGGTATACCTACCAGGTGTGCAGTGGAGACCATAGCGGGCCAGAGGGTAGGCACTAGTAAGTGGGCGCCCTCTTCTGGACCTATTTGGTACAGTCTTCCCCTCCTCCACCCTGTGCTCTGCTGTCTAAGGGGCAGGCACATGCAAATTAATCTTGCATATGCAAATATATCCCCTGCAGCCTTGTCCTGTATTAGTTTTACTGAAAACATGGGCAGGGGCTGCTGACTCAGGGAGGGAGTGGATGGAGCCAGCTTCCCATTTGGCCCCAGAGTCACAGCAGCTCTTCTCTAGAGTTGCAGTCTGGTCACTCTCTTGTGTTTGAGGCGCTTCTCCCAAGGCCTGCCCAGGTTCTGTGCTGTAGTAGTCTAGGTAGGCCCCATGCACTGTTATGGCTCTAGCAAGCCTGGAGAATTGTGAATTCTTTGTCTCTTTCTTGCTTCTGAGTCAGGAATAGCAAACTTAGTTTGCTGAGTAAAGGGCCAGGAAGTAATTATTTTAGGCTTTGTAGGTCACAACTCTGTCACAAGTACTCAATTTTGCAGTTGTACCATGAAAGCAGTAATAGACTATACATAAACAAAAAATTGAGGCTTTATTCACAAATACAGGGTTATAAACGTGATTGGTTCTATGGGTTTATTCTGAAGTTGAATTTTTATCTAAGTTGAAACAGATACATTTACCTATTACCTGTAATAGTCTCTGTTTGTATGTGCAAATTATATGTAAATTGAATGTTTGTAACTCGGAAACTGCCTATACTTTTATTTAGGTCACTAAAATTCAAATTTTATGTCACTTTCATGTGTCATGAAATGCAATAATTCTTTTGATTTTTTTCCTAACCATTTAAAAATGTAAAGATTACTCATAGCTTGCTGGCCATATAAAAACAGGCCTTTAATTGGCTGTCAGTCACTGACCCCTGATTTAGAGCAATAGTTCTTTTTGCTTTTTGTTTTTCTGGGCTGTTTTTTGTTTGTTTGTTTTTGAGGCAGAGTCTCAACTCAGTCACCCTGGGTAGAGTGCTGTGGCATCAAAGCTCACAGAAACCTCAAACTCCTGGGGCTCAACCAATCCTCTTGCCTCAGCCTCCTGAGTAGCTGGGACTACAGGACCCTACCACAATTCCTGGCTGGTTTTGTCTATTTTGAGTACAGACAAGGTCTTGCTCTTGCTCAGGCTGGTCTTAAACTGGAGCTGAAGTAATCCACCTGCCTCCAGCCTCCCAAAGTGCCCAGAGCAATAGTTTCTGAACATTTGGGGGTTTCAGGTTCCACTGAGAATCTGATGAACGCGTTGGACCCTTCCACAAGGAAAATGCACATACCTACATCATTTTGTCTACAATTTCAGGAATTCCTTGGATTCCTTCCCACTCTGGACACAGCCCCACCCTGTCATTTTTCTCCCTCTGTATTCCCTTTTCTTTTCTCTCTGGATCTCGGGAAGTCCTGTGGCCTTTGTGAGGAGCTCATGTGCCCATGCTCCCCAGCTCATGCCAATTATAGCCCCAAGGCCTCTGGTCTTCCTCCAGGGTTCTAATGAGGGGGCAGGGGAGGCCTTGTCTGATACTTTCCCTTCTGGTACCTTCCTGGGACCGTAGCTGGTGATGGAGTTCTGTGGTGCTGGTTCAGTGACCGACCTGGTAAAGAACACAAAGGGTAACGCCCTGAAAGAGGACTGCATCGCCTACATCTGCAGGGAGATTCTCAGGGTGAGTACAAGCCCTTCCCATGTCTCCTAGTCCTGTGCTACCCTGACTGGAGCTTCCCTATGGACAGAGCCCCTCCCTAAACTGAGGAGGAGATGCAAAAGCTCTCTGGAGAGAGCAGCAAGCCTGTAGGGTGGGGGGTGAAGACAGTGTTCCAACCTTGGGAATGCTCAGACTGTTGGAAGAAATAAGCCCCTCTCTTGCCAGGCTCTGCCACCTTTCCCCTTGTAACCTTGCACTTGGAGGGAGTTCACCTGCAGCTACCACTCTGAGGAAGCGCCTCAACCCAGCCCTGTCTAGACTGATAACTCCCCCACCTCTCAAGCCACTCCCACTCCTTGCTCTTGCCTGCTTCCTCCACACTGCAGCTAATTTTCCCTACTCTCCTGTCCCAGGGTCTGGCCCATCTCCATGCCCACAAGGTGATCCATCGAGACATTAAGGGGCAGAATGTGCTGCTGACAGAGAATGCTGAGGTCAAGCTAGGTGCGCTGCTTCCTTCTGTGGCTCACTGGGCCCTTTCACCTCCGAGACAGAGAATAAGGGGCTTCTTTTTCCCCCTGGTGGCTCAGGTCCAACTGCCTGTCTGCTAGGGAGGCCTGTTCTCTCCCTTTTTCCCTCCCCTCCCCTAGGAGGCCCTGCCTCCTGAACAATCTCTCAAGAGCTGTACCTGCCACCTATTACGCTCCCGGGGCTGAGCAGGTCCCTCTGGGGAGGTGGGATCTGATGACCCCTCCTGCCTGGGATGTTGCTCCTTAGTTTTCTTCCGAGATGTAGGAAGACTGGATCAGGTTCTTTTTTTTTGTGAGACAGAGTCTCATTTTGTCACCCTCGGTAGAGTGCCATGGCATCATAGCTCACAGCAACCTCAAACTCTTAGGCTCAAGTGAGTCTCCTGCCTCAGCCTCCCAAGTAGCTGGGACTACAGGCGCCTGCCACAACACCCAGATGTTTTTAGAGATAGGGTCTCGCTCTTGCTCAGGCTGGTCTCAAACTAGTGACCTCAGGCAATCGATTCAGCCTCCCAGAGGGCTAAGATTACAGGCGTGAGCCACCGTGCCTGGCCCTGGATCAGGTTCTTCAGGATGTCAGTGAGGTAAAAGAGAGTGCGAGGGTGTCTGGGTGGGGCAGGAACTCAAGTGAGGTGTACACATACACACAGTGGTGTAAGGCCAGGGAACAGTATGACTCCTGTGCTGACCCCTGCCTCCGATTCCTCACAGTGGATTTTGGGGTGAGTGCTCAGCTGGACCGCACAGTGGGCAGGCGGAACACTTTCATTGGGACTCCCTACTGGATGGCCCCAGAAGTCATCGCCTGTGATGAGAACCCTGACGCCACTTACGATTACAGGGTATGAGGTGGAAAGTTGAGGGGGCTGCAAGGGCAGGAAGCAAGATAGAGATGATGGGGCTTGAGCAGGCTGGGGAACAAAGGGAAGTCTGATGCCTGTTAGCCTACAAGATTGAGGTGCCTTTTATGAGAAGGAAAATAAGAGTGGGAAAACAGGATGAGCTGGAGGACTGTGAAGGGTAAAAGAACAGGGGGGTCCCAGAGAGGCCAGGGGTGAGGAGTGGAGAAAGGTTTACTGGGCAGAGTTGTCAGAAACATTCACGTGTTTCTTTTCTCTCCTCTGTAGAGTGACATTTGGTCTCTGGGAATCACAGCCATCGAGATGGCAGAGGGAGCCCCCCGTAAGTGCTGAATCTGCTGGGGTAGGATTGGAGAGAAGTGGGGCCCAGAAAGCAGCTGAAGGGAAGTCCTGTTGAGGGGCCTTTGGCTCTCAGCGTGGTGAACAGGGCTGATGGCATCTCTTCTGTGCCCAGCTCTGTGTGACATGCATCCCATGCGAGCCCTCTTCCTCATCCCTCGGAACCCTCCACCCAGGCTCAAGTCCAAGAAATGGTAGGTCTTTGAGAGTTTGGTCTCTGGGACAGAAAGCCTCTCTACAAGGCCACTCTGACCTTCACACCCTTCTCTATTCAGGCTTGGACCTGAACCATAAGAGGTGCTGGGAGGGTGGGGAGAGGGCGGAGGCAGCCACCGGTGCTGGGATGTGGCAGTGATGGAAGGGAAATTGAGGTGGCATTTGGATGAATGATCCACCCCTTCCTACTGCGAGTCCCCTTCTAAGGGGGGCCCTCCTAGTGTGAGCCACCACTGTTTCCAGGTCTAAGAAGTTCATTGACTTCATCGACACATGTCTCATCAAGACTTACTTGAGCCGCCCACCTACAGAACAGTTACTGAAGTTTCCCTTCATCCGAGACCAGCCCACGGAGCGGCAGGTCCGCATCCAGCTCAAGGACCACATCGACCGGTCCCGGAAGAAACGGGGTGAGAAAGGTCAGTGGGGAGTCTTAAGTGAAACTTTGACCCAGCCTCTTCCTCCAGCGCTGACTAGCTTGGCTCCCCTGTCTGAGATTTCCTTTCCCACATGCCAACCCCTAGTCTACCTTCCTAATGAGGGCCTCCCTTTCACATCTTTACAGAAGTTCCATATTGAGCACATACGTTTAAATGCATGTACATGTGCTACCACATCCTACCTCCTATGGGATTGAGTCCTAGTCTTTCTGTCCAGGCCCAAACCTGAGACCCATTGTCTTCCCCCATTGCTCCAAGGAGGTGGGTGGTAACCCTCATGCTTAGTCATCCAGTAAGCATGGATGGACCTTACTGGTTATCTTCATCTAAGGTTTCCGTAGCCGGGGGTGGGGTCTGGGATACTGGGTGAAGAAACAGCAGCAATCTCCCCCTGCAGAGGAGACAGAATATGAGTACAGCGGCAGTGAGGAAGAAGACGACAGCCACGGAGAGGAAGGAGAGCCAAGGTGGGCTTGGAAAATAGAGGTGGGAGGATAGGGACAGCAGTGGTCCTCAGCTTTGGGGACTGGCAGTCTGGTGGTGATGGGCACACAGAGGTAGGGGCAGACCCATATAAACCAAATCCTTGAGCTAAAAAGTGGAACAAATAAATGAATCAGAGGTGAGGAGATGGTGATTCAGGGCTGAAGGTGGGATTTAGGCAAGAATGTCAAAGGTGGGCAGAGCCAAAAACTGGGCAGAAGGGAGGACAAATTTTTTGGCCACCTGGGAATGGCCAGGGATGGACTGGTTGAGCTAAAGTACCCATTCAGGGAGGCTCCCCAGGGATGAGAGTGGGAGCCACAGGGTTCTGACCCTAACTTTTGTTTGTGCCACTCTGCCCTAGCTCCATCATGAATGTGCCTGGTGAGTCAACGCTACGCCGGGAGTTTCTCCGACTTCAGCAGGAGAATAAGAGCAACTCAGAGGCTTTAAAGCAACAGCAGCAGCTGCAGCAGCAGCAACAGCGAGACCCTGAGGCACATATCAAGCACCTGCTACACCAGCGGCAGCGACGCATAGAGGAGCAGAAGGAGGAGCGGCGGCGTGTTGAGGAGGTGGGGCTGTCCTGGAATAGGCCTGACCCTGGGCCTGGAGCAGCTTCCTGCTGACCTGGTCCATCCCTGGTTCCATCAGGGCTGAAAAGAGACAGGGAGCAAGCTGGGGCTTCTTATTCTCTTTTCCAGACCTTTTTTTTTTTTTTTTATGAGATAGAGCCTCAAGCTGTTATCCTGGGTAGAGTGCTGTGGCATCACAGCTCACAGCAACCTCCAATACCTGGGCTCAAGCGAGTCTCCTGCCTCCGCCTCCCAAGTAGCTGGGACTACAGGCACCTGCCACAACGCCCGGCCATTTTTTGGTTGCAGCCGTCATTGTTGTTTGGCGGGCCCTAGGGCTGGATTCGAACCCACCAGCTCAGGTATACGTGGCTGGCGCCTTAGCCCGTTGAGCCACAGGCACCGAGCCCCTTTTCCAGACTTTTATGGAAAGGCTGTCTCTATTATCAGAAGCTGGGTCCCTAGGCATTGGCCCCCTGCCTAGCTGTATGTGGATGGTTATGCCATCAGTATCCCTTGAGCAGAGCCATTTCTGAAGAGCCATATCCCCCATGATAGGACTCTGCCTGTCTTGGTTTCTGCATAAACCTCTACTTTGAGTTTATCCTGCTCCCACACCTTCAGTCTGTGTAGCTGGGGGATCTGTGCACAGTGTACTTATCAAGCAGCTATTGGTCTGAATGTGAAAGAATCCTTTTAAAGACCTTCTTTTTACTTTTGGTTATTTTGGCTCAGATTTTTTTGTAAAGTATGGTCTTGTCAGTTTGGACTAATTAAAGGTGGGTGCAAGAAAGTCATTTTAATTAATAGAGAATCCTATTTTTAAGTAAGCGCAGTTTTCTTTTCTTTTTAAAATATCACCAGTTTATATATCAGTGTGTGTGTGTATACAGATATATATATAGGGTGGCCATAAAGTTTGTGTGGAATTTAAAAGAGTCTGTTTTAAATTGCGCCTGATCTTTGTGGCCACCCTGTATGTTTGAATTTATTTATTTTGTAGAAGGGTATAGTGGAGAAGGATAGTTATTGTTTTTGTTTTTAAAAAAAAACTTAAATTATGGGTGGTACCTGTGACTCAAAAGAGCTAGGGCACTAGCCCCATATGCCAGAGGTGGCGGGTTCAACCCCAACCCCAGCCCCAGCCAAAAACTGCAAAAAACAAAAAAACAACTTAAATTATGGTATCTTTGTTGATCCAATTACATGATTGGACTTGACAAAAAATGAGTTGGACTTAACAAAAAATTTGCCTGTAGTCCCAGCTACTCAAAAGGCTGAGGCAAGGGTATTACTTGAGCCCAAGAAGCTGAGGGGAGGCTGAGACAAGAGAATTGCTTAAGCCCTAGAGTTTGAGGTTGCTGTGAGCTGTGATGCCACAACACTCTACCAAGGGTGACAGCTTGAGACTCTGTCTCAAAAACAAACAAAAAAAGCAATAATTTCCAAGAAAACCTACTTCAGAAGATCCTTGTTCTGGTTTTTTTAAAAAAGTAAATAAGCCGGAGCAGTGGCTTACGCCTATAATCCTAACATGGGAGGCCAAGGCAGGTAGATTGCCTGAGCTCACAAGTTTGAGACCAGCCTGAGCTAGCCAGACCTTTTCTCTAAAACTAGCTGGATGTTATGCAAGTTCCTGCAGTCCCAGCTACTGAAAAGGCTGAGGCAAGGGTATTACTTGAGCCTAAGAGTTTGAGCTTGCTGTGAGCTATGATCACACAACATAAGAGTCAAAGTGAGACTCTTATCTCAAAAAAATAAAAATTATTGTTATATATATATATATATATATATATATATGTATATAGTGTTCTGATAGCAGAGTAATAATAATAAAATCATGTGTGACAGAGCTTTCTTGGAGAAGGCCTACCAGCAACTTCATCACAGAAATAGGTACAAGTTCCCACAAGTATGAAAATAAAAGGCCCCCTTAGGGCTTGAGCTTAACTTTTTTTTTTTTTTTTTTTTGAGACAGAGTCTCACTTTGTCGCCCTTGGTAGAGTGCTGTGGCATCACAGCTCACAGCAACCTCCAACTCCTGAGCTTAGGCGATTCTCTTGCCTCAGCCTCCCGAAAAGCTAGGACTACAGGTGCCCACCACAATGCCTGGCTATTTTTTTGGTGCAGTTTGGCTGGGGCCGGGTTGGTGCCCTACTCACTGAGCCAGAGGCGCCGCCCAGCTTAACTTTTTTTTTTTCTTTTTTCTTAATAGAGTCTAGACTCTTTGGTTAGAAAGATCATAAAAGTCAAGTTCAACCTCGCCCCAGAGGAGTTAGGGTTAGGGTTACTCCTTGACCTTCTCATTAAATCAGAAGGGTGCTTTTCTGTGTGCGGGCACCTGGTGCCCTCTTGTGACTAAAGGGTATCACTACAGCCCATTCTTTTCAGACTCTAGTGGAGAAGATTTGAGGCCACGAGTGTTGGCGGAGTTTGTTTTTAGCCCTTAGTTTGTTTTTTTTCTTTTTTTCTTCTTCTTTTTTTTTTTTTTTTTTTTGAGGCAGAGTCTAACTTTATAGCCCACAATTGAGTGCTGTGGTGTCACAGCTCACAGCAACCTCCAACTCCTGGGCTTTAGGCGATTCTCTTTCCTCAGCCTCCCGAGTAGCTGGGACTACAGGCGCCGGCCACAACGCCCAGCTATTTTTTTGTTACAGTTTGGCCGGGGCTGGGTTCAAACTCGCCACCCTTGGTATATGGGGTCAGTGCCCACTGAGCCACAGGTGCTGCCCAAACCCTTGGTTTTGTTGTTTGAAGGGGCATGGGTAAAGGAAGAGGTTGTCCCATTCAGCCCACTCCAAGGGCAGCAGTCAGCCTGGAGGCCTCTTCCCTCATGGGCTCACAGCTACCCCAAGCACACCCTGTGGGCTCTGCTGTAGGGTGGTTTATTTGCAGAAGGGATCCCCTTGTCCCCCTAACCCCTTGGTGCTGTGGCAGTATCTGGGACAGACCCAAAGCCCACCTCCCTCTCCCCACAGCAACAGCGGCGGGAGCGGGAGCAGCGGAAGCTGCAGGAGAAGGAGCAGCAGCGGCGGCTAGAGGACATGCAGGCGCTGCGGCGGGAGGAGGAGCGGCGGCAGGCGGAGCGAGAGCAGGTACCCGACCCGGCCCGCGCACCGCACACGCCCGCCCGCCCGCTCCTGCCGCCTGCCTCCTGCATCTCTGCTCCCCAGTGCCCTCCCCTTCTCTCCCCACTCCCAGATTCCTCCTATCTTTTCTAGCTTCACTCTTTCTCTCTGTTTTCTCCCACCCTTCAACCCCTACCCTGGCTCCCCACCCTGCTGTCTCTGTGTCTCATTCCGTCTCTGCCCTTCCCTTACTGCCCCCACCCAACCCCCACCCTGCCTCGGCCTCCCATGGGCCACACTGCCCCTCGGGGCTCATCCTGCTGCCCTCTCTTACTCTCCCTGCTCCCCTGCCCTCCTCTTCCAACTCCAACTCGCTGCTGCTGCCCCTCCTCTGCCTCTTCCTCTCTCCCTGCCCTTTCCCCCAACCCCACCCCCGCCCCCCAGGAATATATCCGTCACAGGCTAGAGGAAGAGCAGCGACAGCTCGAGATACTTCAGCAACAGCTGCTCCAGGAACAGGCCCTGCTGCTGGTAACGGGGTCCCTCAGCGTCCTCTGGGCAGATGCTTTCCAGAGCTGCTTTGCTGGATTGGGATGGGAACACGTCAAGGGAAGGGATTCACCCAAGGCATCAAGGGAAGACATCTCCTCTCTAGGCAGTTGGAGAAAAGAAAGGGCATGCCTGCTCTGACTCCCAGGGCCACACCCTGCTGAGCTTCTCTCCCTACCCTTGGACCCAGGAATACAAGCGGAAGCAGCTGGAGGAGCAGCGGCAGTCAGAACGTCTCCAGAGGCAACTGCAGCAGGAGCATGCCTACCTCAAGTCCCTGCAGCAGCAGCAACAGCAGCAGCAGCAGCAGCAGCTTCAGAAACAACAACAGCAGCAGATCCTGCCCGGGGAGAGGAAGCCCCTGTATCATTATGGTCGGGGCATTAATCCTGCTGACAAGCCAGCCTGGGCCCGAGAGGTGCATGCTGCCTCCTTTGTCTCCTAATACTCCATCTTCCCAGTCTCATTGCCTGAGTCCTGGAGAGTTGCAAAAAGCAGTTGTTTTACAGTAGCAGGCACTAAGAAGGGGAAAGTGACACGTAGCACAGGCTGCAGGGCTAGAGTGGTTAGAGCAGGTGGGGACCTAAATTTTGAGAACAGGGAGGAGACAGCTGGGATCTTGACATCATTTTGCATCACAGGTAGAAGAGAGAACAAGGATGAACAAGCAGCAGAACTCTCCCTTGGCCAAGACCAAGCCAAGCAGCACAGGGCCTGAGCCCTCCATCCCCCAGGCCTCCCCTGGACCCCCAGGACCTCTTTCCCAAACTCCTCCTATGCAGAGGCCAGTGGAGCCCCAGGAGGGACCACACAAGGTGAGTCTTTCCCCATTCTCATCTTAACTTGAACACACAGGGAGCTTCACTCAGAGCATAGGTACTCATGTGTGTCCACGTACCACACACACATTCCCTCAGTTCTTAGCCAGGATCATGGACTGCAGGATGTGCAAGCAGAGACAGTCACCTACTTGCTGCTGCATGTGTTTGTTTTTTTCTGCCTGTTCTCAGGCTTTAGAAACCTTCTGTCCTTTGATGGAGGAAGGGGCATGTAATAGCCCTTCCCAGCCCAGACCCAGACTTGTGGGTGGGGATATGCCACGGAGCGGGCAGCCCACCCTCCCTGGTCTCTCCCTGCAGAGCCTGGTTGCACACCGGGTCCCACTGAAGCCATATGCAGCACCTGTACCCCGATCCCAGTCCCTGCAGGACCAGCCCACCCGAAACCTGGCTGCCTTCCCAGCATCTCACGACCCTGATCCTGCCCTTCCCACACCCGCTGCCACGCCCAGTGCCCGGGGAGCTGTCATCCGCCAGAATTCAGACCCCACCTCTGAAGGGCCTGGCCCTAGCCCGAACCCCCCAGCCTGGGTCCGGCCAGACAACGAGGCCCCACCCAAGGTAAGGACAGCCTTACGGGTCTAGGAAAAAAATGGAGAAATAATAACAAGAGGACAAGGAGGGAGAATAGAGGAGTGGGGGAGGTAGAGATGGCATTCAACTTGGGAAGTGAAGGAGAAGCTAAGGCGTCTTCAACCTGAGGGACTGATTGTCAGTGGGTGGAAGGTGCACTGATCGCACAGGGAGTATGGGGATGGAGAAATGGCCAAGATGTTTCAAGAGCACTACGGGGCAGACTTTCTGGGTTAGGATCCCAGCTTTCCCATTTCTATTTCATGATCTCGAACATATTTATTAACTCCCCAGGCCTCTCAGTTTGCTCACCCATAAAGATAGGGACACACCTCTCAGAGTTGCAGGGGACAATGCTGGCATGTGGCACGGTGACCCCTCTCCTCCTCTCTGCAGGTGCCTCAGAGGACCTCATCTATCGCCACTGCCCTTAACACCAGTGGGGCTGGAGGGTCTCGGCCAGCCCAGGCTGTCCGAGCAAGGTAACGCCTGGCTGGGGTCTGGGAACAGACTAGAGAGTTGGGGTTGGGTGGGTGATGGGGAACTTGACCAGATTACCCGCTTAGGGGTGGGCAAGCCCCAATCCAGTCACCGTAGCCCCCCCGCCCCGGCCCGCCGGCATCCCTGTGCTCGCTCCACAGACCTCGCAGCAACTCCGCCTGGCAAATCTACCTGCAAAGGCGGGCAGAGCGGGGCACCCCCAAGCCTCCAGGGCCCCTTGCTCAGCCCCCTGGCCCGCCCAACGCCTCTAGGTAATGGGGTGTTCCCCACTCATGCCCACCTCTCACTTCTGCCACTTGCTTCCCTGGTGATGGCTCTCTCTACAGTGCATTGTGATGCCCAGGGAGGGGAGCAATGTGTTCCCTGACCCTGGCTCTGCTCCCCCCTCAGTAACCCTGACCTCAGGAGGAGCGACCCTGGCTGGGAGCGCTCAGACAGTGTCCTCCCAGCCTCTCATGGGCACCTTCCTCAGGCTGGTTCACTGGAGCGAAACCGTGTGGGAGGTACGTAATCCAGAACCAGGGCAGACTACTCTGGGTCTGGCCATGGTCTTGATCAGGATGGACCCTGCCTTTGGTGGCTTTGGGCCAGGTCAGCTGCAGGGCCAGGCAGGAACTGGGCAAGCATGGAATGTGTCATTGAGCTCTGGGGTTCAGGGTCAAAGGTAGTCAACTGAAGTGTGAGTTTGAGTCCTGTTCAGGTATCAGTGACCTCCCTTCTCCCACCCTACTCTATCCAGCCTCCTCCAAACTGGATAGCTCCCCAGTGCTCTCCCCTGGGAACAAAGCCAAGCCTGATGACCACCGCTCACGGCCAGGCCGGCCCGCAGTGAGTCACATGGTGGCAGGCGTGGCCCTGCTTTGTCCTGTTTTGGGGCTTAGGGGCTAGACCTGGAGCCTCTAGAGCCCCTGGGGAGTTGGGAGCAAGGGCAGGGCCCCCACTAATCTGAGAAAAACTGTGGGATCACAGGGCTGGCACTTCTCATACCACTAACCTTTCCAACCTCTCTCCTGCCTCTCCGGCTGCCTTTCTTGCCCGTGGCCCCTCCCAGAGCTATAAGCGAGCGATCGGTGAGGTTAGTGAGGTGGGGCCTGCTGGTGGGAGCCCTCTCCTGCTACCCTGCCTGGTCTCCTCTTTTCCTTTGTACCACCCCCACCAAAGCCCATCTTCTGCCCTCCCCTCATACATCTCCTCCCCTGCAGGATTTCGTGTTATTGAAAGAGCGGACCCTGGATGAAGCCCCTAGGCCTCCCAAGAAGGCCATGGACTACTCGTCATCCAGTGAGGAAGTGGAAAGCAGTGAAGAGGATGAGGAGGAAGGTGATGGCGAACCATCAGAGGGGAGCAGAGACATCCCAGGGGGCCGGTATGGGGGCTTCCTGGGGGTGGAGTCTTCCTGCTCAGAGGCCCAGGGAGAAGAGGAATGTGGGCAAAGGAGGGGACAGGGCCATGGACAAGTCTGAAGGAAAGCAGCTTCTGTTCTCTAGAAAATGGGGCAAGGGTGCTGGTGTCCTGTCTCTCTCCTGCTGTCCTGCTGTGGATGAGCCTTTTCAGGTGCCTCTCTGCCCCTGGCTTTTGTGCCGTGTAGGGTACACCTAACAGTGGAGCAGAGTAAGACTGTTCAATGAAGACCAAGCAGGTCACATTTTGAATATAGGCTGAAAGCTCTAGTCTGTTTGTCTGCTTCCTGTGGCACTTATGTGATAGGCGGGACCTAGAGGGGCCACACCTTCCTCTCTCCCACAGCAGTGATGGAGACACAGACAGCGTCAGCACCATGGTGGTCCATGACGTTGAAGAGATCCCTGGGACCCAGCCCCCATATGGGGGCGGCACCATGGTGGTCCAGCGTGTGAGTGGGCCTTCCCCACCCATGCCCATTGCCCTGTGTGTGTCGTACTTGGCCCCAGTGGTGACCTTTCCCTCTGTCCTATAGACCCCTGAAGAGGAGCGGAGCTTGCTGCATGCTGACAGCAATGGTTACCCAAACCTGCCTGATGTGGTTCAGCCTAGCCACTCGCCCACTGAAAACAGCAAAGGTCAAAGCCCACCTTCGAAGGATGGAGGAAATGACGTAAGTAGTCTGGATGTAGGTCTGTGAGAGAAGAACCTGTGTTCAAGAAATCAAGGTGCTGGATCACTGCAGTGCAGGGGAGGGGACAGAGCACTTTGAACTGGGTAGTTAGAGATCCCAATGGGGGAAATGGAGCCTGGGAACAAGAGCAGGGCAGCTCCCTTGGCTGGGGTTGCACTGATTTGCCTGACTGCTGCCCCCCCTACAGTACCAATCTCGTGGGCTAGTAAAAGCCCCTGGCAAGAGTTCGTTCACGATGTTTGTGGATCTAGGGATCTACCAGCCCGGAGGCAGTGGGGACACCATCCCCATCACAGGTGAGGATGGGAAGACAGATCTGCTATGAGGGTGAAGTCCAGAGGCAGCCTAGAGGGGAGCAGGTGGTCCTCTGAGGATGCAGCCTTCCAAAGTGAGGGCTTTTTAGATCCCTGGGCAGAAGAGGAAAAATACTCAGAGAGGCCAAGGGACCCAGGCAAAGGTTTAAAACTAGTAAGTGACAAGCTCAGTGCCCGTAGCACAGTGGTTACAGCACCAGCTACATACACCAAAGGTGGCAGGTTCAAACCCAGCTGGCCTAGCTAAACAACTGCAACAAAAAAATAGCCAGGCATTGTGGCAGGCGCCTGTAGTCCCAGCTACTTGAGAGGCTGAGGCAAGAAAATCACTTGAGCCCAAGAGTTGGAGGTTGCTGTGAGCTATGATGCCAAAGCACTCTACTGAGGGTGACAAAGTAGGACTCTGTCTTAAAAAAAAAAAAGCTAGTAAGTGACAGAACTAGGACTTGAGCCAGGCCTTTGACTTGGAGTCCAGAGCTCTGTTGCATCTTCCTCGTACCTCGTCTGTTCTCCAGTCTTTCCCCTCCCTTCAGAGTATTTTAAGGCACCAAGGCCACATGTGGGTGGATTGGGATAAAGAGTCATTAAGGCCACACGTAGGGGTAACAGGGCTACAACCCATCCTCCCTCTTCTTCCTTTTCTGGCAGCCCTAGTGGGTGGAGAAGGTACTCGGCTTGATCAGCTACAGTACGACGTGAGGAAGGGCTCTGTGGTCAATGTGAACCCCACCAACACCCGGGCCCACAGTGAAACTCCTGAGATTCGCAAGTACAAGAAACGATTCAATTCTGAGATCCTCTGTGCGGCCCTTTGGGGTAAGCTGGGGCTAGGATGGCTGACAGGGGTCTGGTGTGCTGTCATGCTCTCCTGGTCAGATGAGGGCCTGGCTTGGCTTCTGACCTGCCAAAGGGCTCCTGTTGCAGGGGTCAACCTGCTGGTGGGCACGGAGAATGGGCTGATGCTGCTAGACCGAAGTGGGCAGGGAAAGGTATATGGACTCATTGGGCGTCGACGCTTCCAGCAAATGGATGTGCTGGAGGGGCTCAACCTGCTCATCACCATCTCAGGTAGGCAAGCAGAGTATGGGAGACAGGACTCAGCTCCTTGGGTTTCTGTTACTGTCTCCCCTGGGAGGAGGGAGGCCTTGGTCCAGCAGCTGGACCTCAGGTGAGGATGAGAGTACGTGGTGTGTCTGTTCCTCAGGGAAAAGGAACAAACTGCGGGTGTATTACCTGTCATGGCTCCGAAACAAGATTCTGCACAATGACCCAGAAGTGGAGAAGAAGCAGGGCTGGACGACTGTGGGGGACATGGAGGGCTGTGGGCACTACCGAGTTGGTGAGGATGCCACAACAGGGTGGCCAGGGCATGCTTGTTTATGAGAAGAGAGAAACAGTCCTGGGCCAAAAGGCTAAGAAAAGCCTGAGCCAGAGACTCATGACATGGGATGGGCTATGGCAGGAGGGGTGGGCAACCCCAGAAGGGAAGCCTTGGCATCCATCTTCTCTCCTTTCCCCAGTGAAATATGAGCGTATTAAGTTCCTGGTCATTGCCCTGAAGAACTCTGTGGAGGTGTATGCCTGGGCCCCCAAACCCTACCACAAATTCATGGCCTTCAAGGTAATCACACCCTCAGCCTACCAACTCTGCCTCAAGGCTTAGCTCCTCTCCCTGTGCTGAGCCCTTCTTTCCTCCACAGTCCTTCGCTGACCTTCCTCACCGCCCTCTGCTGGTCGACCTGACCGTGGAGGAGGGACAGCGTCTCAAGGTCATTTATGGCTCCAGTGCTGGCTTCCACGCTGTGGATGTCGACTCGGGGAACAGCTATGACATCTATATCCCTGTGCATGTGAGCTGCGTGGAGATGCAGGGAAGCTGGGAGCAGCCAGGCTGGGCACCAGATGTGGGGGCTCCAGCACACCTTCCTTTCCTCAGATCCAGAGCCAGATCACACCCCATGCCATCATCTTCCTCCCCAATACCGACGGCATGGAGATGCTGCTGTGCTATGAAGACGAGGGGGTCTATGTCAACACATATGGGCGGATCATCAAAGATGTGGTGCTGCAGTGGGGAGAGATGCCCACCTCTGTGGGTAAGTCAGTGCTGTGTGCCTGAGGTAGCCCAGGAGAGCAGCCTGGGACAGGGGCTGGGCTGCATCTACTCAGCCCTCAACTGCCTTGTCTCCACAGCCTACATCTGCTCCAACCAGATTATGGGCTGGGGTGAGAAAGCCATTGAGATCCGCTCTGTGGAGACAGGCCACCTGGATGGGGTCTTCATGCACAAACGAGCCCAGAGGCTCAAGTTCCTGTGTGAGCGGAATGACAAGGTGGGAGGCTCTTTCCCTCTTGAAAGGGCTGTGCTGTGCTGGCTCCCATAACCTGAGGCCCTGGGCAGGGTTCTGGGTGAGGGCGTGGTGGTAGTCTTTCTGAAAGGGGCACCTTGGGGATACAGTGTGCAGTCACTGCCTCTGTCCTTCTTTGCCTTCCATTTTTAAGAACTCTGCAGATGCTTTCACCCAGGGTCTGGTAGTTTACCCTCTCCCCCAGCATTTCAGCCTTTCATGGGGATGAGGAATGTACTCTGAGTGTCTCATTCTACAGTTCATATCTCTCTCTCTCTCTCTCTGTCCCCGACTCCCTCTCACTCAGTTTCTTTCTCCCAATTAATTGATACCCCAACCCTTGGTGACGACTTCTCCTACCCTATTCAGGTCTTTTTTGCCTCAGTCCGCTCCGGGGGCAGCAGCCAAGTTTACTTCATGACTCTGAACCGTAACTGCATCATGAACTGGTGACAGGGCCCTGGGCTGGGGTTGTCCCACGCTGGACCCAGCTCTCCCCCAACAGCCAGACTTCCCAGGCCTCTCCTTTGTCCCCTCCCTGGGCTTTTGCTTTTACTGGTTTGATTCACTGGAGCCTGCTGGGAACGTGACCTCTGACCCCCCAATGCTTTTGTGATCACATGACCATCCTCTCCCCAACATATTCTTTCCTCAAAACTGTGCCCATCCCCAACTTCTGGGGAGGGACACAGCTTCCTCTTACTGGGAATCAAATGGGCCTAGCCCCTCCCCCCCTTTTCTCCACTTAAGAGGAGAGTACTGGGGCTTAGACCCCTTACCCCACTGCTGCTGACTGGGCAGGGCCCTGGACCCCTTTATTTGCACGTCAGGGGAGCCGGCTCCCCCCTTGAATGTACCAGACCCTGGGGGGGGTCACTGGGCCCTAGGTTTTTGGGGGGTCACCAGCCATTCCAGGGGCAGGGACCATTTCTTCATTTTCTGAAAGCACTTTAATGATTCCCCTCCCCCCAAACCCCAGGGAATGGAGGAGGGACCCCGCCAGCCAAAACATTCCCCCTTCCCAAACCCAATCCCCTCTATTGGCCTCTACCCCTCCTTGGAGTGAGGGAGTAAGATGCTCTCCCCTCCAGCTCCCCTTGCTTGCATCTGTACATAGTGTGAGCAGCAAGTAGCCCTTTCCTCCTTACTCCCCCCTCCTCAATGTAGTGGCCTTGGATATCCCGTTTGTTAATAAAGACAATTCAACCAGCTCCCACCATTTCAGACCCTGTTTTATTCTGTTTTCTCTCACAATCCTGGATACTAACCAGAGAGAGCCTGCAGAGTTGGGATGAAACAAACAGGTAAGGTAGGGTAGGATCAGCAATGAGTGACTCTTAATGGGGTAGAGTAGGGTAGCAGTAGGTTGGTAGGCCAAGAAACGCTAGAAGAGATGACTGAAGGAGGGCCTCTGGGCCTGCGGACCACCTGTGTTGAGAGTATTTGGTCCACACCCACTCCAGCAGGGCCAGGCCAGAGAAGCACAGGGCTTCTTGTCTCCATCCTCCATATGTGCAAGCCCTGCAAAGAGGTCCGTCTGGTTTGGCTATCAAATGGACTAAGTAACTTAAAAGCTCATAGGTTCCGGGCAGTGCCTATGGCTCGGCAAGTAGGGCCCCGACCCCATATACCGAGGGCTGCGGGTTCAAACCCGGCCCAGGCCGAACTGCATCAAAAATTAGCTGGGTGCTGTGGCGGGCGCCTGTAGTCCCAGCTACTTGGGAGGTTGAGGCAAGAGAATCGCTTGAGCCCAAGAGCTGGAGGTTGCTGTGAGCTGTGACTCCACAGGACTCCACCGAGTGCGATAGAGTGAGACTCTGTCTCCACAAAAAAAAAAAAAAAAAAAAAGCTCATAGGTTCCAGAGTGCCCTGGACTGGGACTGTGCCAGAGAAAAGCTGGGAGGTCAGCAAAGCTGCATGAAGGGCAGGCCTTACTTTCTGAAGGATTGGTGCCCAAGAGCCCACCTGAACCATCTGCCTTCTGCTGAGCTCTGCCTGGAGCCAGACCTAAGCACGGTAGCACATACCATTGCTCTTGGAAGTTCAGAACATACAGATGTATCAGCAGTGGAAAGGATCATAATACAATGATGACAGTGGCTTTTTTCAGAATCTATTTCCTGCTGGAAGTGGGTGGGGAAATTGAAGTTGGTGCTGGCGCAGATTGGATACAAGGTGGAAAGGGGAGATCAGGCACTTGGTTGAAGTAGCCCCCAAGGAAGATGAGGCTAGAGCCCACGCTGAAGAGCACCAGAGCAGCCCAGAAGCAGATGTTGTCAAGAGCCTTCCCCATGCGCACCCAGTTGGACACCTCCTGGGGAAGGGATAACACAAACCAAGTCCATAAAAGAGCAGCTGCAAGAGCCAGCGGCAGGCCCAGGAAAGAGTCGGGGACAGCCGTGTCCCACCTCGCCGGCGGCTTCCTGGTCTCGCATGCTCTCAGCCATGAAGTTCACGGCATCCACACAGCAGCGGATCTCTGGGGCAGCGGAGGCCAGGCTCTGGCAGAGGGCAGCTGGCAGGGGCAACACCGGGAGTGGGTCATTAGGAGCCTCCCCCGCTGCAGGCGCCCCTGTTGGCTTTGCGGTTCCACCGTGCTCACCGGTCCTGGGCCGGTGTCGGTGTCTCTGCCCCTCAAACACGAGTTCACTCCGCGGCTTTTTCAGTATCAGCTCCTCCGCGCGGAGCAATAAACCCACTGATGACGCCCGCCTAGGTGGCGAGGCGGCCTGGGGAGCCTCGGAGGGCGGCCCGGAGCCCAGGATGCGTGGCAACAGCTCTAAGAAAACCTAGGGTCGGAGTTCGGGCAGGGGATTATCTCGAAGCCCCTCCTCCTGCCCCGGGGCCGCCCCTCCCCGCCCCGCGCTTACGTGGCGCAGCCGCGAAGACATGGCGTGAGTGGTGGGCGTCCTCAAAGACACGTTGAGCACAATGACGCAATTCATGACAATAAGCGTGGCAACCACCATGACGAAGATAAGGTACCTGGGAAGCCCAGAATGTGTGACGTCACAGCCTCCCACTCCCCTAGCCACAGAAGGCGCTGCTGGTCCTCTGAGCTCACAAACACTCTTTCTCTCCGCCTGGGCTGGAGGACGTCCCCGAGCTGCTCCCTCTTAGCGAGGCCAGACGCTTCCCCTGGCCTTTCTGCCCCTTCTACCACTTGTAGCGGCCATGAAGGGGACCCCCAGCTCCCTGGACACCCTACTGTGGGTCTACCACTTCCACAGCTCCACGGAGGTGAGGCTCCGCCAATGGCCCCGCACAAGGGCGGCGACACCTTGAGACCCTCTGGGTAGGTTTTCAACGCTTCCCCCATACCCGTGACCTCCGCCCTATGAACTGACACTACTGCCCCTGCTTCACCAGGTGGCTCTCCAGCCCCCGCTTCTATCTTCCCTGGAACTCTCTGTGGCCGCAGCCCATGAATATCTGGAGCAGAGGTTCGGAGAGCTGAAGTCCCTGGAGCCCCGACAGCAGAAGGAGACAGGGGAGTCGCCTGCACCGAAACCCACACTGGGGCTGGTGCTGAGAGAAGCTGCGGCTAGCATCATGAGCTTTGGAGCCACTTTATTGGAGGTGGAGCCGGGGAGAAGGGGTCGAGGAAGGGGGCTAGGGCGGCGGGAGCTGGAGCCTCTGAACTCTCACTAATGCCTGCACCCACAATCCAGATCTCAGCCCTATGGCTACAGCAAGAGGCGCGGCGACTAGACGGCGGCGACGGCAGCCAGGGCCCAGCCCCGGATGCCGGGGATCCGGGTGCAGCACTGGCCCGGGTAGCTCAGGCTATCAGGCAGGGGGCTCTGCATGCTTGGGCTTTGGCGGGCACGAGCTCCCAGCTCCTCGTCCAGGGAGTGTGGCTATGCCTGTGTGGACGGGGCCTGCAGGGGTCCGCCTCATTCCTGCAGCAGTGGCGACGGCAGCTGGGCCTCAGAATCCCCAGGAAACCGGTGAGTTCAGAATGGAGAAGTGAAGTAGGGGGCCAGAGGCCGCGAGGCTGATAGGCACTGACCCGGACCGCCCTCCAACAGAAATACTCAGGAGACCTCCAGGTGGCGTCCAGCAGCAGCGCGGAGGACAGGGGACCGGAAAACCCATTACCATCCCAGCCCCACCCCGCGTCCAAATAAAGACCAGCAAGGAGAGGAGACAGCCAAAGCTTCTCCAGCTGTCGCTTAGTTCCGCGGCGCCCCTACACCAGACGCCACTTTGGCCCCGCCTTCCTTACTGGCCACGCCTCTGTGTGGGCACAGCGCCCGCCCACTCCCGGCCTCACCTGCCCAGCAGCGGCACACTCAGAGACGTCTCTGGGATTTTCTGGGCTATTAGGAATAAGAAGACCGTCTGGGCGAGGAGGACGTTGATGGAGACAGTGCATTTCTGGCCACCGGCTGGAAGAAGCACCCAGTAAGAGTGGGCCCCTTCTTCCGGGAGCGAACTCGGGTTTAGGGTTGGTGTTACTGCTTACCCTGCGCCGGCAGGAAGTAGGCGAGCAGCACTAAGCCCGAAATGAGCACACAGGGCACGATGATGTTAATGATGTAGAAGAGGGGCTTCCTGCGGATGATCAGCGTGTAGATGACGTCAGTTTCCCCAGGGCTGTCAGCAGAGCTACCTTCGTAGTGGCGAATCTCCCCGGGACAGAAATCAATGGCCCACTCCCCGTTCTCTGCAGGGCAGGAGGTGCCGTTAACTTGTTTGGGACCCGCACACCTGACCGCAGAAACCTGTAACTCCAGGCCAGGGAAGAAGATGAAGCTGTCTAGGCCAGGGTGGACTGTTTGGGCCATGGGCCATCAGGATGGGGGCAGAAAAGGGCATTCCTGGTGAGGGTATGGAAAGACCCAGCGAGAAGGGAGGACTAGAGTGACAGTCAAGAATGATTTCAGGGAAGGGGCTAAAAGCCCTGTTGTCAAAGTCAATCCCCCTATCGTTTATCCGGAGCAACCCCACTCTGCAAGTCTCCTCCCTGGACCCTGTCTAGAAGCGCGTTTTTGGAAGCAGACGAGGGCTTCACCAGTATAGGCCGCAGTGTCGATGTCGATCTTGTTGACGGTCTCTCCGTTGTCCATGGCAAAGATGAACTTCACTTCTTGGGCATTGTACGTCTGAGAGCTGCGGACCGGGGAAGGCCCCCGCCCCCATCCCCACCCCAGAAGCTCAGACCTGGGCCCTAGACTCAGGCCCAGCCCTGGAATTGTGGACCTTGCAGAGTAATAGGGCTCCACACTTTTATCCAAGCCCAGCCTGCAAACCTATCTTTCCACCCACTACTTGAAAACCATCCTAGTCGAAGGCTTGGCTCTGCCTCCTGTGCAAAGTCCCACCTCAGGGATGCCACTTTCTTCATCATCTGTCTCCGCCCCTACCTCAGGTCCCTCCCGTAATCCTCAGGCCCCTAGGTAACTCTTCCTACCGGAAAATGAGTGAGCAGTTCTGCCAGTCGAAGGGAAAGTAGGTGACCTCCATGGTGCAGGTACTGCGGTAGATGGCTGGAGGCAACCAGGTCAGGCTGCCGCCCTCATTGACTAGCACGTTAGCGTAGTAGGCTACCCCGAACTGGCCATCAATACTGTGGGCTCGGGAAAACCGGGCTTCTGCACAGATCCACAACTCTTCCAAGCACCCCCCCCCCCCCCCGTCCCAACCCAAGTCCAGCCCAGCCCCCCAGGCCAACTTCCCTCCAGCCAGGCTCCAGCCACGTTCTCACTTGTTTTCCAGCACGATCTCTGGTAACCATACAAATTTTGAAGGGACCCACAGGGTTTTTATGCCTCCAAAGTTGTCCTTGCTGTAGTTGAGTCGGTAATCTTGCCAATCCTAAGGGGTGGGAGATGGAGGATGTGTTGGTGCTGCCTGGGAAAGAAGTTCAAGTGAAAGGGGTCCCCTGGGCAAGACTTCACACAGTTCCCCAGTTTTGACTCACAGTTCTAATCCAGATGCTAGTGGTCAGAGTCTCCTCTTTCTCATTCTGGGGGTGGGGAGAAGATTGGAATGATTGAAGTGGGATTTTGCTGCCGGAAGTGAGCTTTAGGACAGAGTTCAGTGGTTGGGGCCAGAAGTAGGATTTTAGGCTTGGGGTGAGAGTGGGAGATCTTACCAGTGAGATGAGATTCGTCAGGGTGACCTTGAGGGTGACAGTGACAGTATCCTCAGGCTGCTTCACTGGCCGGCTTTTTGGGTCATAGTTGTCGAAGAGATGGTGATAAAGACGCAGCTCCTCATTTTCCCCCTCACCGCTGCCTGGGATGGGGTCAAGAAAGAAGGGGGGCATTGGAGATGAAAAGGCAGGAGCGCCCCTCCTCTAGAGACTGCACAGGTCTCTGAGGCTGTGTATTTTTCTGTGTCTGCCTCCTAAACCAACACTGTTGCCCCTATGGACCAAATATCTTGTCCCAGAATATTCCTTGGTCTGTGTCTTTGCTCTTCTTGTCCTATGTCAGTGTCTGTGTGTCTACTTGCTTCCCCTGTCCTTACCAAGAAGCCCCAAGAGGAGCAGGGCACCAAGCAGACGCCCCACCATCCTGCTGTCTGATTCTCAGGGTTATTCTGAGCTTTGGCAGGCTTGGAGGGGGCAGGCCAGGATACATGTGTGAGGGGGAGGAGGGTGTTAGTTCCGGGCTAGGTTAGGGGACTGTCACCTAATCCTCTTCCCACCTCTGCTGCAAATGGGGACATTTTGGCTGCTTCCAGAGGCAGCTGCCCTGTCCTGAGTTCCCTGCTCCCTGCCCCCACCCCATCCCAGCATCCTTTGCTTGGTCTTCAGCCAGCTCCCCAGCCTCAGACCTAATCCTCTCATGAGACAAGCAGGCCTTTAGTAGCACCTGGACCCACAAACCTGGCAGCAGGAATGGGGACGTTGCTTTCAACATGCACTGGCATCCTTTGAGTAAGCTGCCCTGTGCAAGTGATTGTGCCTGATGAACATGCCTGGGGATGTGACTCCCACCTATGTGAAACACACGCTATCACCACCCACAGCCCAGCCAAGGTCACACCAATGCAGTTCCTGCTGGCAGAGTTTAGCAAAAAGCAGTCTCTATAAAGACCAGGAATAAGGCAAATGGTCTAAGAGGATTAGCCGGCAATAACAGAGACTCTGCTGGGCGGAGAAGATCAGGCTGCAGTACGAGGTCCACCTCCTTCCCAAAGCAGATCCCTATGGCTGCCCATGCCAGCCCCTCTGGGTATGAACACCTGCCACACTTGTTTCTTCTTGTCTCTCTCTGCTGTCACCTTGTGGCCACAGATGACAGTACTGTCTTCCCCACCCCACAACCCAAAACACACACACACCCTTTATTGACACTTTCAGTGTTTCTCAAAGTCTTCTTGAATCACTCTAATTAATTACCTGGGGTGATTATTTAAAATGAAGATTTCTAGGCTCCATCCCCAAAGAATCCTGATTTAAGGAGGTAGAGTTCTAGGAATATGGGTTTTTCAGGGAAGGTTTTTTTTTTTTTTTTTGAGATAGGATCTTGCTCTGTCACCGAAGCTAGAGTGCAGTGGCATCAGCATAGCTTACTCCTGTAACCTCAAACTCCTGGGCTCAAATTATCCTCTTGCCTCAGTCTCCTGAGTAGCTGGAGGCTCGCACTGCCATGCCTGGCTAATATTTCTACTTTTTGTAGAGACAAGATGTTGCTCAGACTGGAATTTTTTTTTTTTATTATTGTTGGGGATTCATTGAGGGTACAAAGAAGCAGGTTATACTAATTGCATTTGTCAGGCAAAGTCCCTCTTATAAAGGTGTTCCTCCCCCAAGAGGTGTGCCAAACACAGTGACCCTCCACCCCCCTCCCCTCCTTCCCTCTCTAGCTCTCCCATTCCCCCACCTCACTGTGTATTAGGTTATCAATTGTCCTTATATCAAAATTGAGTACATTGGATTCTTGCTTCTCCAATCTTGTGATGCTTTACTAAGAAGAATGTGTTCCACCTCCATCCAAGTTAGTTCAAAAAAATATAGTCTTCATCTTTTTTATTTTTATTTATGTATTTATTTATTTATTTATTTTGAGACAGAGTCTCACTATGTCACCCTGGGTAGAGTGCCATGGCGTCACAGCTCACAGCAACCTCAAACTCTTGGGTTTAAGCAATTCTCTTGCCTCAGCTTCCCAAGTAATGAGAACTACAGGCACCTGCCACAATGCCTGTCTATTTTTTGGTTGTAGTTGTCATTGTAGTTTGGCAGGCCTGGGCTAGATTTGAACCCACCAGCTCCAGTGTATGTAGCTGATGCCCTAGCCGCTGAGCTACAGGCACCGAGCCGAGTCTCCATCTTTTTTAGTGGCTGAATAATACTCCATAGAATATATATACCACAGCTTGTTCATCCATTCCTGGATTGGTGGGCATTTAGGTTGTTTCTACATTTTGGTAATTGTAAATTGAGCTGTAATAAACAATCTAGTGCAAATGTTCTTATAAGATTTTTTTTCTTGGCTCGACGTCTGTAGCTCAATGGGCTAAGGTGCCAGCCACGTAAAGTACACCTGGGCCCGCCAAACAACAATGATGGCTGCAACCAAAAAAAATGGCTGGGCGTTGTGACGGGCACCTGTAGTCCCAGCTACTTGGGAGGCGGAGGCAGGAGACTCGCTTGAGCCCAGGAATTGGAGGTTGCTGTGAGCTGTGATGCCACAGCACTCTATCCAGGGTGACAGCTGGAGGCTCTGTCTCAAAAAAAAAAAAAAAAGATTTTTTTTTTCTTTTGGATAGATGACCAGTAATGGGATTGCAGGATCAATTGGGAGGTCTAGTTTGAGTTCTTTGAGGATTCTCCAAACTTCTTTCCAAAAAGGTTGTATTAGTTTGCAGTCCCACCAGCAATGTAAAAGTGTTCCCTTCTCGGCTTGGCACCTGTGGCTCAAGCGGCTAAGGCGCCAGCCATGTACACCTGAACTGGCAGGTTCGAATCCAGCCTGGGCCCACCAAACAACAATGATGGCAACCAAAAAATGGCCAGGCGTTGTGGTGGGCGCCTGTAGTCTCAGCTACTTGGGAGGCTGAGGCAGGAAACTCGCTTGAGCCCAGGAATTGGAGGTTGCTGTGAGCTGTGATGCCACAGCACTCTATCCAGGGTGACAGCTTGAGGCTCTGTCTCAAAAATAAAAATAAAAAAAGTGTTCCCTTCTCTCCACATCCACACCAGCATCTGCAGCTTTGAGACTTTGTGAAATCTGTATTTTTTTTTTTTTTTTGAGACAGAGCCTCAAACTGTAACCCTGGGTAGAGTGTCGTGGCATTACAGCTCACAGCAACCTCCAATTCCTGGGCTCAAGCGAGTCTCCTGCCTCCGCCTCCCAAGTAGCTGGACTAGAGGCACCCGCCACAATGCCCAGCCATTTTTGTTTTGGTTGCAGCCGTTGTTGTCTGGC
>CAUYON010113362.1:0-21052 GCA_963573935.1 Arctocebus calabarensis
GTTAAAGATGGAAGTTTATTGCCCATGGATCTAATTAGCGATGCATGCTGTCTTGTGGCCTATGACCAGGAATAGTAGATGGTATTAAAAATGGGTCCTGGCATTTTCTTGAGCTATCTGTAACAGTACGATCAAAACATTTCTGAATGTATATGAATCGTGCCCTATGATTGCACCAATGTACAGAATTATGATTCAATAAAATTATTTAAAAAAAAAATGGGTCCTGGGGCGGCGCTGTGGCTCAGCGAGTAGGGTGCCGGCCCCATATACCGAAGGTGGCATGTTCAAACCCGGCCTCGGCCGAACTGCAAAACAAACAAACAAACAAAAAAATAGCCGGGCGTTGTGGTGGGTGCCTGTAGTCCCAGCTACTCGGGAGGCTGAGGCAAGAGAATCGCCTAAGCCCAGGAGTTGGAGGTTGCTATGAGCTGTGTGACGCCATGACACTCTACAGAGGGTGATAAAGTGAAACTCGGTCTCTACAAAAAAAATAAATAAATAAATAAAATGAAATAACAAGAAATGGGTCCTAGTCAGCCACATTCCCAGAGGTCCCTTCTCTTAAACAGTAGAACCTCCATAGCTGACCACCTCCCTACACTAACCACCTCCTTATGATGACCTAATTTTCATAGACTGGACATGCACCACATGTACATATCAGTACAGTAGGCCTGGTTCCTTATGGTGACCACCTCTGTATGTTGGCCAGTTTGTTACAGTGCGTTGGGTTGTCAACTTCCAGAAGTTCTACCGTATATGAAGTTGTTGTCCTCTGCTGTAAGACAATATTCCAAGCCTCAATCTTTTAATATAGAAATATTTCTGTGCTGTGTTGTGTTCTACTGATGTGATGGTAAAAAAACATAGCCATAGACCACCTCTCACAAAGTCTACAGTCTACAGAGGAGGACGTGTTTTAACCCCCTTTCCCCACCAGTACCAGCTGTAGTAAGAGTCAGGGTGGACAACACAGTGTGGACCAGGGAGGTCACAAGAACATAGAGAATGGGGACCTGAACCAAGCTGGATGTCAGGAATACTTTCCAGAAGAAATTGCTCTGGGTCTGACAGACTGAAGGAGGATAGGGCTCTGTTGTCAGGGAGGCAAGATGGAAACCAAGGAAGGTGTGATCACGTTGACAAGGCACTGCAAAACTTTTTCTGCTAACAACCACCTAGAAAACATGGTCAGCTTTGCAGACACTATCTGTTGTCACGGCTTAGCTGTGCCCTTAGAGCAGACGCCTGGGACAGTAAGTAAACAAGTGGGAGTGGCTGGTTTCCAGTGAAATTTCATTTACGGATGCTGAAATTTGAATTTCATATTATTTTCATGTTTCACAAAGTATTTTTTTATCCAACTTTTGAAAATGTAAAAACCACTCTTAGCTCACAAGAGCATAAACACGGACAGTGGACCTATCTGGCACTCAGGCATCAGTGTCCAACACCCCTGACAACAGCCCAGAAGGGCTCATGGGCAGCAGGACTCAGCAGGGTGGGAAGGCCCTGAAGGGTGAAGACTAAATGCAATGATATGCCCACTGTGCTTTCTTCTTCACAAGAGGAGCTGCAGACTGACACTGCCATTTTGTACACTATTAAATGCTCTATAAACACAAGGCCTTCTATTCCAGTTGTCCATGGATCCTATCAAATGTTAATGTTGAGGCCAGGAAAAGGGTATCTAAGCTACATAATTTGCATATAAGAATGCATAATTGCCCAAGGTGAAGGGAGCTAAGATCAAATTGTTCTTAGGAGACCTCATTTTAGACTACGGAGGAGTCATCACTTCTGCTCTAGTGATGACTTTGTCCTCCAGTTCAAACTGCTTAAAAATTCATTCCCAGCTGTTAATGAATATCAGTTAGCAGACTGTGGAGTGGCCCAACATAACATTCTTTCCTTACAGAGGAAAATCTCAGGAAATCTGTATACACTTCCATTAAAACAACAATTAAGGTGCCAGGTAATAGCTCTGTGCTCCATTAATTTGCATACTCAGGGGTTACTGAGACCTCAAGGGTGGATATTCCTTGGGAGGTAAACAGTAGCAGATGAAATAGGATCCCTCCTTCATAGAGGGTGTAAAGACACTGAATGAGCACAAAAAGTCACGTATTTTTATACCAAAGGCAGGCACCATAAAGACAATGTATAAAAGCTTAAGAGGAAATTCAACAGGGGCTAAGCATTTCAGTTGGGAGGTTGGATCAGCCTCCCTCTCCCTGCAGACAGGACATGCAAGCTGTGACCAAAGGAGAAACAGAGATTTGCCAGGTTGAGAGTGACAGAGGAGGGGTATACACAGCACATGTGTGTGTTGAGCATGCGAATGCACATATGTGTGAGTGTATGCTGCATGTTACAGTGCATGCACGTATGTGATACTGTGTGTGTACATGCACCTATGAGCACGTGTATATGGATGTATGTCATATGTTATAGAATGTGCACGTGTGTGCATGCACATATGAGCACATGTATGTGGGTGTATATCATGTTATAGTGTGTGCATATGAGCACATGTATGTGGGTGTATGTCATATGTTATAGTGTTTGCACATGTGTATGTACATGAGCACATGTATGTGGGTGTATGTCATATGTTACAGTGTGTGCACGTATGTCCTGCCTGCATGAGTGTGAACATATATGCTTATGCACTGGAGACCAGAGTGGGAAAAGAGCTATATTTTAGGCACAGGTAAGAACAAGTGCAAAGACTCAGCAGACAGGGTCTAGAATAATCGAAAACCTCAGGCATGGCCGTTGGGGCCATGTCCATTCAGAACACTCTGGAAGCTGTAGAGGGCCAAGAGATATTCACGGCTTCTTGGCCAGCTGAGTGGCAGCAGACCACCCTGCCCCACATCCCCCTGCTCTTGCCCCGCTTCCACCCCCTCCACCCCTCCCATGGCCACCCAGTGGGCCAGCATCAAGGGAGATACCAGTGGTGCGTTCACAATTGGCTTCAAGGGATGGACTCATGACTGGCTTCAGGAAGAAACCTTTTTATTTTTAAATCTTGACCAAAAGAAACCTTTTATTTTTATTTCTGACTCTTATTTTTTTTTAAATTTGCGCCTCGGTATCTGGCTTCCCAGGAAGCTGTCCGAGCTCTGGTGCTTTAGTTAGGTCATTTTTAAGAAATGTGAAGAGGTCAGATTGGCTGCCTACGCTGGAAAGGGATTATGATTGGCTGGTTAATGGGAAACAGTATTTTTCTTTGATTGGCTGTGGTGTTCTGCTGATAACAACAGCTTCTCTATTTTGAATACAGAAATCAGGGTTTTCTGAGATGTTAGCTGTTATATTTGACTTGAAAAAAAAAAGAAAGAAACCAAAAAAAAAAAAAAAACAGACAAATGGTCTAAGTCAAGGTTAAGATGCCAATAGGGTGCAGCCCCAGGACCTGGCAGGCTCAGATAGGAGTAGGGGAATCACCCTGTATTTCTGCTTTACCAGGAGAAAGTGAAGGGCTGGGTTTCTGAGGGTGACCAGATCCCCCGGTGTCCCTCACGTGATGGCAGAGCTCCAGCTATAGACTCTCCAGGCTGTAATTTCACTTTTCAGTGTATCCAGGACAGTAAGGAAGTGAAACTCACTCCTAGCATCTGTTCTTGTCTGTGCACAGACAGGAAGGGAGCGCACACTCGCTGAGGGCCGGGTCCACGAGTGCAACTGCATGCACGTGGGGCTCTGCCCGCTTCTGCTGGCCTGTCTTCACCTGAGGCCGTAGAATATTCAGGAAGGAACTGCAGGGCGTGAGGCCTGCAGACATGCAGCTTGGGCAAATATCATGTGATTCTTCTACAGAACCCAGCAGGGTATTCATTGAAAGATATTTCTTTTCTTAGATAAAATAAATTAGCATGGTGTTTCATGGCTTCTCTAAGGAAAACCTATGAATGTTAAAGTGAACTTTGCTTGTTACCTCAACAATTTCCAGTACACATCTTCCCTTTCCTGAATTCATTCACAAAAGATAGGATATAAAGCAAAATTACATCAAGTAAAGGGCTCTTCTCATTGAAGTCAATGAGAATTTTTATAATTTATTACCATAATTCTATCACACTCATTTTTCCCAAATATAAAAAGTGAAAATGTCTAACTATGAACAAAGTACCATTTCCTTACTAAAATTTATATGTCATCTATTTAAATGTAACTACAGCTATTTAAATTGGCCTGGGGGAGGAGGAGAGTGCTCCAGGCAAAATACCCTGAGTGAATGTGTGTGCCTTTTGTCCCGCTCTAGCTCTTCCCAAACGTGTCTGCCCAGATGCAGAAGCAGAGGGGACACGTGCTGACCATGGGCTGCCTCTGACATGTGGTTCATGCCAAGCGACAGAATCAAAACTGACTTTGGCCACTTGTACTTCACACCTGTTTGTGGCGTCACCTCTGGTGGCTGTGACAACCACACATGGGCAGTTTGCTGCAGACACTGATTCTCCTGCAGTTCTGGAGGATGGGGGGTCCAAGGTCAAGGGCGGCAGCCTTGCAGACAACACAGTGGTGTCCCTTGTGTGTGCCTGTGTTATCAGCTTCTCTTCTCGCCCAAGAGAGCCTGGGCCATTAGAGGCAGAGGAGGTGACCACGGGAAGCTGCTTCTCGGGGACACCTGGGTCCACCCAAGCGTGATGTTCAGCCCAGCAGAGAGTGGGGAGTGAAGGGCAAGAGAACAAGGGCTGTCATTGGCCTTGGCAGAGGTGGCCCTGCACACACCAAGAGAGCCAGGAAGGACTAAGCACCCTGCCAGCGTGCTTCCTGCACGGTCCACAGCCCAGCAGACAGCAGCAAAGCTTGAACAGATGCCTCCTCCTTTGTCACTGTGAGAGAATGAGGTTGTTCCCCAAAAGCTCAGTCTCCCCAAGGGCCACATAACCACCAAATGAGTCGCAGACTTCCATTCCTGCCAACACGACATCATGTGTAGGAGAAAATATTCATGGGAAATGTTGAGAGTGGACACGGACCCGACAGACCTCTCAAATCGTGCGCCCGTGCAGCTTCTAAGGAAGGACTTTCCCTTGCCATCGGAGCTGAGGTGACAGCTGCATGTCACACGCACGTGAGCTGTCACAGGCGCTGTTCTGAGATCCTGGGTACTTTCCTTCCTCACTGCTTGCAGAGACCCCCAAAAGAGGTGCCTTACTGCCCAGGTTGTGTAGAAAAGGAAACAGGTCCCGAGGAAAGGATCTCTCTGCCCCAGGCCATCGGGCCCCAGCCTGAGTCCACCACGTGCTGGGTAGTGGCCAGGGGTCAGGCACACTGGGGGCACAATTCTGGCTCTGCAGTCAGCCAGCCACCTCCATTCTCAGAGACCCAGTCTGCTTGTCTGTCACCTGTGGAAAGAGGCAGCGTCCCTCACACAGCATCCCTTTGGCTGTGAAGGTCAAAGTGAAATACGTAGCAGGGCAGGTCATTAGTCAATGAGGGATAAATGGTGGTCCTTCCAGCTCCGGGTGAGAGCCTGAGATGTATCTGCAGTTCCCGTCACTGGTCTTTGCTTGCTGGGAGAGCAGCAGGATAAACACAGTCAGGGCTTAAGTCACACACCGGGGCCCATTGAAAAGAAACAAGAAAACAAGAGAAATAAAGCCAGTCCCAGAGGCCACCTCCGCCTGAGCAGGCAGGTCTCTGCCATCCCGTCAGCCCAAGGCCACTGTCCTCACCTTTCAGAGCCGTCATTCAAGTTTGCAAAGCTCTTCTCATTTTACCTATGCTAGTCAATAACCCATCCCGGCTTCTCTCGGGAACCCGGCCAGGGACAGCAACGGCGCTACGGAACCTCCAGGTGGACACACAGGCACAGCCACCCAGCCCAGCAGCACATTTGGGATTATTAAAATTACTGTCTCCCAGAGTGTTTCTGAAAGAGAAAGTTGTAAGAAACAGCCACCATGCTCATACCAAGCCTGAAAATTATATCAAGAGCTGATCAGGAGAGAAAAATACCGAGGACCCACAAAAGAATCTAGAAAGGGAAGAGCTCAGTCAAAGGGCTACAAACACAGGAAGTAGTGCCGTTAAGCTTTTCTTTGAGAGCATGACAAGAAATTAATGAGTCAATGAAAGGTACCCTGTAGGTGTGTTCAAAACACCTGCCTATACACAAAGCAACGTGAGGGAGTGCTGTGACCTCTCCTGCCGCCTCTGGTGGCATCCACCCCCACCACGTTGACAAAGAGGGGCCAAAAAGGAGAGAATATTTTGTAAGTATTTTGTAAATAAAAGTACATTTACCTACACTTCCCCATTTTCCGTATTATAGTGACTTTAGGGGTGACTTTTGGGCCACCATGTATGGATGAATGGATGGATAGATGGGTGAATGGATAAATTCACGAGTAGATACGAAGCCTCCAACTGAAATCGTCAGAATCTACAAATAGAGAAGTCAGGTGTGCTGAGTCCAGCGGCAAAACTCAGCAGAGCAAACTTAGGTTGAAGCAAAGTCAGAGTTCAAGGAGGGTCTGATAAAGACCGGCCCAGAAACCTCAGCAGCACCCTGATAGTGCAAGTTCCCGACAGGGACAAGGTCCAGAGCTGCACAGAAGACCCAGATTCTGGGTCCCAAACTCAAGACACCTTCGGGGCCAGGAGTGGCCCTCCGAGCCGGGAGAGAGACGCTCCCAGCGCCTGCATGGCTCTGCTCCACCCAGAGTTCAGTCACAGAGCTGCCAGAGCTTCCAGTTTTTAAAGAAAAGAAAAGAAAGAATTATTTTTATATCCACCAGTTTTTAAATGTATTTGTAGAAGTGAAGAGTGGGGGTGCTCTTAGTGGACAAGTCACACCCCATTTCTGCAGCAGATACTGGTGGAGTGGCTCACAGCATCCTTAGAGTCAGCCCTCTGGTCTGCTGGGGCAGAGAGAGTGTCACCGCAATAAAATTTGAGCACTGGGCTCAGTGCCTGTGGCTCAACGGGCTAAGGCGCCAGCCACATACACCTGAGCTGGTGGGTTCAAATCCAGCCGGGACCCGCCAAACAACAATGATGGCTGCAACCAAAAAATGGCCAGGCATTCTGGCAGGTGCCTGTAGTCCCAGCTACTTGGGAGGCTGAGGCAAAAAAATCGCCTAAGCCCAAGAGCTAGAGGTTGCTGTAACCTGTGACACCACGGCACTCTACCAAAAGAGACAAGTAAAGACTGTCTTAAAAAAAAAAAAGTCACCTACCCTTAAAGCTGCTTTTATAATTTTTAGTAAATTTTTCTTAAAAGCATATGCTTAATCCATCTGCTATTTTATTTTTGTATACAGTCGGACATAGGGGTCCAATGTTATACTCTTCCAGATGAACAGACTGTAAATTATGCCTTACATCGTCTTTTGAACAAGTCAATTTTTCTAAATAAAATGTCAATTGTATTTTTATCATGAAGTTAGTCTTCTTCCATATTATAATCTATTTCTGTATAATCTATTCTATTACCTTAATTAATTCTTCTGTTCCGATATTGAAACAATGTAGCTGTGGTCATGTCCACAGGGAGTGTGGATTCCTGCCCACGTGTTCTAACTGTTCTGCAAGCCACTTTCAGGCTTCTCTCCCTATATGATCATTTAGTTCTATTCCTCAAAAATTCTGGGGGGATTGCAATTTTGAGAGAAATTATAATTTCACAACATTATGTCTTTCCATCCACTCAGGACTTGTTCAGTGGACCCAGGCAGAGCCCAGGTGCAATCAGAGCTCCAGGAACCCCAGCCAGGCTTGGAGGGATGTGAGTTACAGCTGAGAGTGTGGACACAGGTGGAACTAGGCACACTCTGTGACTGCTCACTGGGTCCAGAGGCCACATCCTGTGAGTGAGTCAGGAGAGAAAGCACCAGGCACTTCAGAAGCTGAGAAAGTCCCAGCCTGTCACATGTCAGCCACAACCACCCTCACACTCACACACATATAGGTCATACATGCACACATACATAGGCTGACACTCACACAGACACTCACACACATACAGGTCATACATGCACACACACATAGGCTGACACACAGACACCACATACGTGTGTACACGTACTCACATACACTCACACACACACAAGTTCACACATTCACATGCACACTCGGATACCACCCACATACACAAATACACACTGTATCACCTCCACACTCATATATACACTCTCATATACACACACCACCCACATACACAATCAGATACTGCCCACACACACTTCTACAATCTCCACACTCACACACTCCCCAACATGCACAGGTATGCACACACACTCATACACACAGCACACTCACGCACACACTGGCTGAATCTTAGAATTCAGAAACCAGCCACTCACTTTGTCTGAAAGTGTTATCCTAAGAAAACATAAGATCCTCTAACCAGGTAACTCTCCTAGGAGACTGCACCTGAGTGCGAGTGGATCCATCAGCCCCACTGTGCGAGGAGCCTGCGAGGGAGGAAGGGTATGGGGCCCTATGGGAAGTTCTACAAGAGGATGTCTGCGGACCTGGGAGGTGAGAGCCTGGGCGTGTGGGGCATCTTCTCCACTGGAGACTTGCCTGCATTTATTGCAACCAAGCCAGATACCAGTATTTTGAGGCTCTGAGAACCCAGAGGCAACTTGGAGAATTTCCATAGGCGTTGGTTACAATCATTTTAAGTGTAACCACTTAAAAATGTAAAAACCATCCTTAGCTTTCTGGCTACAATGAAGGTAGCTGAGAGAGAGAGTGTGACCAGGGAACAGCAGGTTAATGATCCTTGTTCTAGAACCTTCCCAAAATGTTGTTCCTGAAATTTCAGAAACCAATGCTACCATTCCACTAAGATGTAGATAGGTGCTTATACTCATGAAAATACTGACAACGTTGTTCCTGTGAGCAATTACACACAACATGCATGAAAGCTACACCTCAAAAAGAATAACCTGAGCCTAATAGCACTGGCCCAGACCAACATATATCCTTGAGAGACTATTGGACTTAATTCTTTAGACATCTAGACAAAAGGAGCAAGTTCTCTACAAGGGGAAATTTAATGTCACCATCAGGCTTTTTGGCAGCAATAGTGTATGCCACAGGAAAATGGAGTAACATTTAAAAGATGAAAAAAATGTGAGCCCAAGGTTTATAACCAACAAACTGGTTTCCAAGTATAAAAGGCACAGAGAAACCATCTTCACCCCATGAGCTCTTAAGGAATCATCTTCAGAAAAACCAAAATGACTCGTCGAGGCACTGAGAAAAGTACTAGTAGCCAGTTTAGATAACTAATCATAAAACTAAGTCTAACTACTCTGGATTAAAAGGGAGAAAGCATGGAACACACTGGTTTTGTGCTCCAACAAAACAGAGGTAGTATCACAGAAAAAGGGGGCCAAAATTGGAGAAATATCCACCAGAAAAATGGTTAAAGTGTTCAGTAAAGGTACTGGCAGTGACAGTGTTGGTATTGCCATTCTGAGACTTTGTGCATGTAAGGTGGGAGGAACAGAGAAGTAATTATGGATGTGTTGAGGCTGTCACGCCAGTGTCATTGAAAGCCAGGGCTCTTAGTTTGGAAGAAAGATTCAAACGTAGCCTAGGAAAGGATTGGAGAACCTCCCGTAGTTCCAAGGTTTGATTTTGCAGCAGAGGTGGCGACATATACTCATAAGATTGTATATATGGGGGCCTTGTGCTATTTTACTTCAGCATCACTGCACTTTCAGGTGTGTGTTATTCCCAAGTCAAAGGTTGCTAGCAGCCCTGCTCAAGCACACCGCTCTGTGCCACACTTCCTACCACAGGTGCTCGCCTTGTGTCTCTGTGTCACGTTTTGGTAATTCTTGCAACATTTCAAACTTTTTCATTATTCGTTATGATGAATTGTGACCAGCGATCTTTGGTGTTACTACTGTCGCTGTTGTGGTGCCCACACGAGACGGCAAACTGAGCCAGTCAACATCACGTGGGTGTGCGCAGTGCTCCACCGACGAGCCCAGCCCCGTCTGTCTCCCTCTCCTCAGACGCTTACCTCGTGGGACACACAATACTGAAATCTGGTCACTTAATAACCCCACAATGGCCCCTGAGTGTCTGAGTGGAAGGAGAGTTGCAGGTCTCTCACATTATATCAAAAGGAAAGCTGGCAAGGATGAAGCTTGGTGAGGAAGGCACGTTGAAAGCCAAGACAGGCCGAAATCTAGGCCTCTTGCGACAGTTAGCTGAGTCATGAATGCAAAGGAAAAGTTCTTGAAGGAAATTAGACATGCTACTCCAGTGAACACAAATGATAAGAAAGCAAAGCAGTCTTGTTACTGATGTGGAGAAAGTTTAAATGGTCTGGACAGAAGCTCAAACCACCCACAATATTTCCTTAAACCAAAGCCTCGCCCAGAGCAGGGCCCTAACTCTCCTCAATTCTGTGAAGGCTGAGAGAGGTGAGGAAGCTTCAGAAGAGAAGTTTGAGGCCAGCAGAGGTGAATTCAACATTTATTTTATTGCAGTGGTCTGAAACCAAACCTGTATCTCCAAAGTATGCTCACACATCCATTATATATATATATCCATACACATATAGGATTATATATGCACACATACACAAGGTCTGACAATTAAGTTTCCAAACTTGCCACTGTGCACTTACGTTGCCAGCACTATACAAACAACTCAGTAAGCTTTCATAACCTTGGTATATCAGTGTTCCACAGCTGTATTTGTGTCAACATGTGACAGTGTCTTGCTGAATGGTATTCATTATTTTTGTCACCTGTTTTTGTGTATCATCATGAGAATGTTGGTGCTTGAATTAGTGTAATGAACAAACATTTGTAAATTTCTTAAAATTGGTGCAAGTGGAAGTGAAATCAGGGATGTATTAGTCCAAGTTTTGGGGAAAACTGACAGATAGAAAACAGCAGTGCACAAATAAATTAAACATTTTTCTGAAGGGAGAGAAAGTGTCACTGATGAAGAGAGATCAAAGCAGCCAGTAACAACCAGAACTGATGAAATCATTGCAAAAATTCATTTAATTGTGTATCAAAATTGATTTGGTCTGTTATGCTTATCACACTCAAACATGTGTGGTGTACAGGAGATATACATCATACACACACACACCATATGATATACACTGTACATATACACACACAGTCTAAGAGAGTCTGACAGTTAAGTTCACAAATTTGTCCTAGAAAAAGTGCTATATATATCACTATGGTCTCCTTCAACATACTCCCCTTGGGAAGCTATACACTGACAACAGGGCCCAGTCTACCCTTCAAAGAAATACATGGCCGACATATCAACTCATGGCTCTTGCATCACAACAATGCACTAGCTCACATGGCACTATCTATGAGTGAACTTTTAGCCAATAAACAAATGACTGGATTGGAATACCCTCCCTACTCAGACTGTGTGTGTATATGTACAGTGTATATCATATGGTGTGTGTGTGTGTGTGTGTGTGTGTGTATGATGTATATCTCCTGTATACCATACATGTTTGAGTGTGATAAGCATAACAGACCAAATCAACTTTGATAGAGAAACAGTTAAGAAAATCTTAACTGAAAATCTTGGCCAACATATCAACTCATGGCTCTTGCATCACAACAATGCACTAGCTCACATGGCACTATCTATGAGTGAACTTTTAGCCAATAAACAAATAACTGGATTGGAATACCCTCTCTACTCACCTGATCTGGCCCCCAGTGATTTTTTTTTTCTTTAACTGAAGATAAAGGAAATATTGAAAGGAAGACATTTTGATGACATTCAAGGCATCAAGGATAATACAACGACAGTTTTGATGGCCATTCCAGAAAAAGAGATCCAAAATTTCCTTGAAGGGTAGAGTGGGCCCTGTTGTCAGTGTATAGCTTCCCAAGGGGAGTATGTTGAAGGAGACCATAGTGATATATATAGCACTTTTTCTAGGACAAATTTGTGAACTTAACTGTCAGACTCTCTTAGACTGTGTACAGTGTATATCATATGGGGTGTGTGTGATGTATATCTCCTGTATACCATACAGGTTTGAGGATCTATATACCCTGAATAGCTATATATGCACTATATAAATATATTGATTTATCTCCTAAATGTTTCTATAAAAAAGGCTCCAAGCCTTAGAAACAATGACCAACTTCAGTAGCATCAGTCTCCCTTAACTCAGTTTTGTGGTTGGAAATAACATTTCACAGCCTACTTAAAGAAATAGTTGTTTCCAAGTTTGGGGCAGTAAATATACACAAGAGAAGCTTAAAATATGTTTTCACATTAAAAGCATGGAGGCTATTAAAAATTACTAGATTATATCAAATAAAGAATAACTTAAATAAGCTCCCACTAGCTAAGATAGAACAATTCGGGTTTTAATAAGAATAGCAATTACCATGGATTGAAACCTATCGAATAAATTTAAATCCATTATTTCCTTATAATATTTTCAAAAAGCCAATTGTTCACCTTTGGATGTTGATAAGTAACCAATATCTTAATAACTTTCCAATAACAAGAAACAGCATTTTTTTATTTAAAGTTTAAAACTTTATTTCTCCTGAAAACTGGTAAGCAAAAGGGAAAATACAGCATTTATTACTTTTTATTCATGAACTAAACTACTGGGTGACCAAATACTGGGCATGGGGAGCATCTCTGTATAAAGTATTCCAGCTGACAAATGAAAAAAGAATCACCACTTTTCAAACCCTCCTGCTCCAAAACAAAAACAACAAACAAAAACAAAACATAAATTAATAGACTGAGTCAGGGTATCCCTCTATGGCTAATTATACTGCCCCCCAATCCCGGGTGAAACAACCCATCCCACCTCTAGTCTTGAAAAAGGGACCAAATCTGAGTCTGAATGAGCCTCGGGCTCCAGCTCCCACTTTGCAGACTGTATAGTCATGAGAACGTGCCTGGGCGGTGAGTGTGCACTTGGCAAAGCCAGGCTGTGCAAACCTCTGCCCTGCAGCAGCTCACAGGCTTCAACACAGTGTTTGTAGGGAGGAGGAAGCAGGTGGAGGTGGGAGGGAAATCTGTAAATTCAAAGAGACTTGAGAAGCTGCCAGATTAGACAAATATGGATGAGACCAAATTATTGTATCTGGAGATTCATACTTGAGGGATAAAACCATACAGAAATACAAGGCGATTATTACTGTAAAAGTCAGGGGAGGGCTTACTCATAGGCGTTTTAGGGTAATCAGATTGGGGTACAAGGAAAGACTCCAGGGTGGCTGGAGAAAGCACCATTTTGGCCTACTAGAGAAAGCACCATTTTGGCCTAGATGTTGGTTATTCGTTTGCTCACATGACACTATGCAAGGAAGCTGTGCGTGTGCTCGTGTGGTTTCTCTGGAGCTCCTGTGTTGTGCTATAAAAGGTTTTCAAAAGACAAAGTAAAAATAAACTGGGTAATCTTGTGTAACCTTCCTCTTCAAAGGCTAAATTTGGCTTCTTGGTACAAAACTAAATCTCTAGAAGGAAAAAAAAAAGGATAAAAGGTCAGGACACAGCTTTGGGGGGGGGAGAATGTGAAGCAAAAATAATTAGCACCATTCCTGCAAAGCCGTGTCAAAAGAATTTTCTACGAATCAATGTCTTGATATTGAGGGTTAAGATACCACGTGTGGTTAACGAGAGGTGCTTACAGCCAAAGTCATTACATTAAGCAAAAAAAATTTTAGGGGCAAGACTGTGGATTTTGAAGTTTCCCACTGTACAAAGTCATGTATCTCAACCATTAGATCATACCACATTTGACGAGATGGTATCTATTCCAGAAATACAGACCCTACTACTCTTGCTGATAGATTTACAAATCCTTGACTGCAGAGTTGCAAATTGGGCCTCTGAGTGATCAATCCAACCAGATGATAGGATTAGGATTTTCTATTCTCAGGCATGGCAGAGACTCCCTTGATTTTCAACACTATCAGTCTTAACAATATTTTTGTCTTATACATTCCATTAAAAATATTTACATGAAAAGTAATGTACAGTAACATTTCACATGAAGATTCATACCCAGGGGGAAATATTTCCAGGTGGTTGAGTAGATCTACCTATGGGCAGAGGGTTGGCATGATCCGTGTGCCCTTGGAGGGAGGCAGGCCAGCAGGACCTGGTGTGGCTTGAGCTCCCCGCAATCCAATTTGCTGCATTGTCTCCTTGGATTAAGCATCAACTCAGCCAGCCCAGGCACACAGTTGAATTGAATTAACGAGGTTTTTCAAAGCCTGAAATCACTATGGTAGAAGAATGCTATTCATGGGGTAACCTTATTCCTTTTTTAAAATTTTATTTTTTTGTTGCTGTTTCAAAGTAAATTAAAATGCTTTATTAAAATAAATAAAACTTTCTTAAGAGCCTTCTCAGATTGCAAACACAGCACATACACAGGAGACTGGTATTTCTTGGTTGTCTGTCCAAGGACCAAACAGAAACCTTGGGGGGGAGGGGTCTTGGATTTCCAGGCCTTCTACTGCTCAGAAAAATCGCGTTTCCTCTGAGATTCCTCTGAGATTCCAGATCAGCCCCACCCTACAGGATTGGAAGGCAGAAGCAAAGATTCAGAACTATAAAAGGAAAGTACAGAAACAATCAGATGGGATTAGATCATACAATGTAGAGGAAAAGACTAGGAAGACATTAAATGAACACTCTATACTCAGGGGCACTTACAGATTAGAGTTTCCTATTCTGAGCATGAATACAGCTTCCAAAGAGCAGAAGTGGGGAAGGCCACTGAAGTGGGAGGAATCCTGGCATCGTCCAGCTCACCAATCACATTGCACAACATGAATTGCTCACACAGCATCCCAGACAGCTGTCAGCAGCTGCCAGGGACAGACATGGAGGCAGGAACCTAGGAGACTCGAGGACAAACAGCCCCTGAGCCAGCACTGGAGAAAAATAATAAATGAAGTCTGTCTTCCTGGCTCCCACGTCCCCTCCTCTATGAACAATCTCTGCACATTCCACTGGTGCAGGACTCACTTATATCCTGGCAGGGAAACTCTACATTAATTGGCATTCTATAAGGGATGTGCTGCCTTGTGTAATAACAAGCTCCCAGTCACAGGAAGCAACCAAGCCACAGTGGTGTGACCACAAGCCAGGAGCACCATGGCAGTGCAGTCAGCGGGAAGCAGAGGGGCCTCCCACCCACACGTCAGGTGAGGTGGTAGGGCAGCAAGTGTAGATACTGATATCAATTCAGCAAAACCCTGTTGATCATTTACAACAGGCTAGACACTGGTCATTACCAGAAACTACAAGCTCAACAAGCACAAACACCACGCAGCTTTACTCAGCATTATAAACTCAACCTGTTTTCTGGAACAAAGTCAGTGTCCAATGTTTGTTGAATAAATGATTGGATGGATGGATGAATGAATCATTGGTACAATGCTATCCAATTGTTAGCTAAGTGATACAATCAATTTTCTGAACCTTCTGTGGCTAACTTTTCCTTAATGTAAACTGGGATTAATAATACAAACCTCTTAGCCTTATTATAAGAATTGAAATTTTAAATAAAAAATAGATGCTTGCTCACCCATGTAAGAGCACTCTTGCCACTAAAAACAACTAGAAAAGCTAAAGGAAACACTGCCTGTGAAATAAATGTCTTGAGACATTGAACAATATGTTTTGCAGGACTGCAATCCCCAGTTGAAGGGGAGACAGACCAGGGGATGTTGTGGTCATCCAGGCTTTCAGCCTGGGGACAATTTCCAGACGACAGAACAAAGAGAAGAAACCTAAACAAATCCCAGCAGTTTGTTCAACTGAAGGAAAAAAAAATACAGTTCAGGAAGCCTGAGGCAGCTAGAACTCGCTACATAGAGAAAGAGCTGCAAAAATCTACACCAGTAGCCCCTTGAATATGAACATGACATGTCTAGAGTCAAATTCCATGAAGCTAAGACAAAGAACAGCCACCAGGGAAAGGAAAGCTCTGCATGGCAACAAGCTGAGAACTTCCCAGAGCTCTCATGTCACTGAGAACTATGGACGTTCCCACCGTGCAGAGACTATTTACCAAGTACATGGAGCATGCCTTACAAACACGAGGAGGGCTGTGTTTCAGTGGGATAATAAACTAGACCTAGAAAAAAGGCTATTCCAGACCCAAACACATTTTTTTTTAAGACAAGGTCTCACTTTGTCATCCTGAGTAGAGTGCTGTGGCATCATAGCTCACAGCAACCTAAAACTCTTGGACTCAAGAGTCTCAGCCTCTGGAGTAGCTGGGAATACAGGTGCCTGCCACCACAGACAGTTATTTTTCAGAGACAGAGTCTTGCTCTTTCTCTAGCTTGTCTTGAATTCCTGAGCTCAGGCATCCATCCATCTCGGCCTCCCAGAGGGTTAGGACTATGCCTTTTTAAATAAAGAACTTAAAAGAATTAAGCAGCTCTACCTATAACTTAGCTGCCTGCTAGAACAAAGTTCAGGAGTCTTTAAAGGAAAGCAACAAAATCTAGCATGTGATAAAATAAAATACAATTTCTAACTCCAATAAAAAAATTATTAGATATGTAAGCAAGCTGGAAAATATGACAAAAAAACAGAATTTTTTTAAAAATGTATCAACAACAACAATGATGAAATTAGCTAAAAGAGCATCAAAACAGTTACTACTAATATTATAAATATGTTCAAAATTTAAAGGAAAACGTAAAAGCTATCAGTGAGACAGAAGATATAAATAGTAAAGACCAAGGGGAACTTTTAGATAAAAATTTCAGTGAATGGATGGGAGTCACATGATATAAGATAATGTGGGAGAAAAGTAAACTTAGAGATATAGGAGTAGAAGTTTCATAAAATAAAACACATAGAGAGGAAAAAAGGCTGACAAAGAAAATGAAGGGAGCCTCATGAGTCTAACACACCGGTAACTGGAGTCCCAGAAACATAAAAGATACGAGAGGAACAAAAAAAAAAGCTTGAAGAAATAATGACTACAATTTGTTTTCCAAAATTTGAACACAACAAAAGATTCAAAGATCTAAGAAAATCAAGCCCAAATAAGGATAAACATTATAAAGAAAACTACAAGGTATATCGTAAACAAATTGCTGAAAACAACCCATAATGACAAAATGTAAAAAGCAGCTGGTGGGCGGATGGATTGAAGGACAAAATGAGAAAAAGCCCTTATGTCTTGTCAGGAACTACGTAAGCCAGAGGCAATGAAAGGACCGTGTTAAAGGGCTGCATAAAAAGGACAACAACTCTTACACTCTTATATTCAGGAAGGATATCTTCCCATATTAAGGTAAAATACAAATGTTTCAGAAGAAAAAAAAAGAGAATTCATCTCCAGTAGACGACAAAACAAGATGCATTAAAGAAAATTCTTCAAGCAGAATGAAAATAGTACCAGATGGAAATCTCTATACAAAGGAATTAAAGCACCAGAGATGATAAATATGTGGGTAAATACAAAATAAATCTGTCTGTTTTAATATCGTTAAAAAATAATTGTTTAAAGCAGTAACAACATTTTAAAAGTGGACTTGGATAAGTTGAAGATAAATATTTCAAACTTTTAAGAAATAAACTAAAAAATACCTTGAAAGCCAGTAGAATGGCCAAAATTTATAAAAAACAAACAATACCAAATATTGGAAAGAATGTGGAGGGTTTGCAACCCTTATGCATTGCTGGTGAGAAAGTGAAATCGTTCTAACACTTTCAAAAACAGTTTAGCAGTTTCTTATAAAGGTAAACACTTATCATGCAATCCACGATTCTACTCCTAAGTACCCAAAATGAATAAAATGTATGTCTGCATGAAGATTTAGACAAGAATGCTCACAGTAGCTTCATTCATAATAGCCAAGAACTGGAAGCAAACCAAGTGTCCAAAAGTGGTGAATGGATAAACCAGTGGCGCATACACAATGGGATGTAATCTGTAGTGGGGAAGGGAGGGGAAAGGAGGGGAGAGAAGCAGAGAGGAGGGAGAAGGGAGGGAGGAAAACATTTACCACCTTGGATGCATCTCAAAAACATTTGCTAAGCAAAAGTAGTCTGGCCTAAAGAATACAGAGCAGATGATCCCATAAACGCGAAGTTCTAACACAAACCCATGTGCTGTCGCAGAAGACAGACCTCTGCCCAGCCCTGGAACTACCCAAACCCAGAGACCCCCAGGACTGACGTTCTCGCTGAGTGCAAACTGAGCCGGAATGTGCAGCCTCCTGCAGGCTCAGCCGTGGACTCTGCCCGCGGTGGGACTGGCCTCCCTGTCAGGCTGCTCTGTCTCCAGCTCACCGGCCCCCGCAGAGCCCGTGCTGACAGCCCTGGGGAGGATATGCAGGATGAAATTTCTTTCCTTTCCCTCAGTATCTTTTAAAGAGACGAATTGTGCTTACTGAGAGTTGGTCGAAATTGTGTTGTGCAGTGGAAACAACGGTGTGGGTTGCCTAGAAGGACCCATTCAGGGGACTTTCAGTTTCTACTATTGAGCATGGTGGAGCCTGGAGAGGCCCCACGAAGGGTTGTCCAGCGCCCTTCCCTGAGGGAGTCTGCTCAGAAGGAGGGCCCGTCTTGGCATTCAGGAGTTTCAGGTGAGCCCAGATTGAATACCTGCTACTAAGCCTGCTATTTCCAGATAATCACACCTTTCTCATGGTTTTGTTGAAAGTGACTCAAGGTCTCAGAAAGGAAGGAGCAGACAAGAGTGAAACACCAGTAGGTGCATCCCTCCGCCTCAACCAGCTCCCTGAACTTCCCAAGAGGACCGCCCAGTATCAGAGGAGAAATTCTGGGGGAGGAAATGAAAACCAAGCCTCACCTGCCTCACACGGGGCAAAACCAGCTCCCTGTGCAGCTGGAGACCCAGTGACTGATGCAACACCTCCATGGGCTGCACTTTCAGGAAACTTGCATGTTTGAAGAGGCTGTCAGGATCTGTTTCCGTAATTCATGGCAAGCCTCTTCTACTATTTGGGATGGAAATGTTAAACGTTTTCGTTGTAATTAATGGTCTTTATCGCTTTCAAAATATTGAAGGGCATTGTTGTTCTCTTTAAGGTGAATGCAGTTCATTTAATTCATAGCAGAATTTTTCACAGTAGTTCAGCCACTAACAACCCAGAATTGGAGGCATCTTAGCCGGGTTTCCCAACCCCGCTGGAATCAGGCCATAGGGGACAATTCCTGATCTGCAGCATGGTGGGAAAAATAATGTCCCTTAAGGATGCCCACATTCTAATCCCTGGAACTGGTGAGTATGTTACGACGGTAGGCAGAAGGAAATTTGCAGGTGTGCTGATGATCTTGAGATAGAAGAATATCCCAGATGAATTGAGTTGTCCCAATATAATCCCAATGTTCATTATAAGATACAGAAATGAGATGTGACCATGGAAGCAGAGGGGGCGACAGAGGGGAAGAGCGGAGATGGGGAGGGAGGGGGGGAAGAGAGAAAGAGAAGAAAGGGGGGAGAGAGGGGGAAGAGAGAGAGAGGGAGAGGGGGGAGGGGAGAGAGAGATAATCTTACCCTGCTGGCTTGAAAGATGCCAAGAAATGCAGGAGGCTTCTAAAAGCTGGAAAAGTCAAGGAAACACACTATCTCCTAGAGTCTACATAAGTATTTCCTCAATTTTTGGGCCTACCAACCTCTAAAACTGTAAAACACTATCTGAATGTTGTTTTAAGCTCTAGGTTTGTGGAAATTAGTCATGACAGTATAGGAAACAAACACACATGGGGATGCAGAGCACAGGTGCACGGCCCTTCTATGCTCAGCAGACTCGCTGACCCCCTCGCGTGGGCTGATTGCCACTGACTCCCAGAAACGCCCTCACCCCCCCCACTAGCCAGGTTGCTTATCCAGTGGTCCCCAACCTTCCTAGTGCTGCGGCCCTTTAATACAGTTTCTGTGGGTCGTGACCCACAGGTTGAGAACTGCTGGCTTATACCTTCCCAGACTTTCAGCTTCTCATCCCAAACAACATACTCCATCTTTGAAAGGTGGCTATAGTTTTTCGGGCCCATTGTCCAGTTCTGGTAAAGATATAACAAAATGGTAACTAAATTTGAAGGTGAAGTTTACCCTTGTAACATACCACATTGTGGAAGTCATGTGTGTTAATCAGGGAAACGTCTGGCCCTACCTTCACCATGTCTGAAGAGCGTGTGAATGCTTATCAGGACACACACGCTTTCTCTGATTTAAGGCTGCTAAAGGAAGAGGACACTTTTTCTTTTCATAGAGCCAAGTTCTAGAACTTACTCTCCTTGGGTAAGACTTGAGAGAATAGTCCAGATGACTAAAAATAAGAAAAATTCATCTTATCGGACTTGAGATCTAAAACAGACGTGAGTTATATAAATACCTTATTCTCTTTTCCTCATCATCTGATGTGTCAATGTTCCCAGAACACAGATGATAGGAGAATGTCATGAGGGCAGGTTTATTAAGGGTGCAAAGGAGCATGCCTACCTGTAAAGACCACAGCACTCAGCTGCTGTGCTTTGCCTTCTACCCCAGGCCTCTGAGTGTCTGTATTTCACAGCTGGGTTAAAGGCGTTAGCAGGCAGCTGGCTCACCACCTCCAGTGTCCCTCTCACACGCAGGGCAGACACCACCCACCTGCCGGCCTGAGTCAGACTCACATTCCCAACACACTCGCCAGCAATCAAGGTGAGGTCTGAACTCTGAGGAAACCGAGATGCCAGCCCTGAGAGGAAGAACCTCATCCATGGAGATCAGCCTAGTGCAGAGCCTGTCCGGGAGGACATTTGCCCCCAGCCTCCAGCACAATCCCACTTCCAGCTGAGTACCAGGAATCGTCAAAGAGGCAGCACGGAAGCTGGGCCTGAGGTGGCCAAAGGGGAGTGCACAGGCCTGCTGGGGGGGTGCCCAGGTCCAGGTGCCAAGTAGAGATTCCTGAGGAGCCCAAACAGGGTGGGATTGAGGGAGGACAGAGGGGGGAGGAGAGAGGGGGAGGAGAGAGGAGGGAGGAGGACAGAGGGGGGAGGACGAGAGGGGGAGGAGAGGGGGGGAGGAGGATAGAGGGGGGAGGAGGACAGAGGGGGGAGG
>CAUYON010113364.1:0-12840 GCA_963573935.1 Arctocebus calabarensis
CAGCTACTCGGGAGGCTGAGGCAAGAGAATCGCTTAAGCCCAAGAGCTGGAGGTTGCTGTGAGCAGTGTGACGCCACGGCACTCTACCCAGGGCGATAAAGTGAGACTCTGTCTCTACAAAAAAAAAAAAAAAAAAGAAAAGAACAAACTAAATCCCAAATTGGTAAAAGGAAAGAAATAATAAATACCAGAATAGAACCAAAGGAAATGTTCTCAAGGTTTGGAAGAAATAATATCAAAATTACCATATTTGCCAAATCACCCTACAGATCAAATGCAATCCATATCAAAATACCAATGTTACTTCTCAGATCATTGTAAAATACAATCCTAAAATTAGTACACAACCAAAAATGAGACCAAATAAACCAAATTAGCCCTGAGCAGAAAAAAAAGAGGCATTACACTACCTGACTTCAAAATATATTACAAGGCTATAGTGTAGTATTGGTATAAATAGGGGCAAACAGACCAGTGCAACAGAATAGAGAGTATAAAAATAAATCCACATATTTAGATCTAAGCAATTTTTTTCTTTCTTTTATTGGGGCAAAACAACACTTGACAAAAAAATTATTTTTAAAAAAAAAAACCACATTTTTTATTTAAATTTTTTTTTTTTTTTTTTTTTTTGGGGGGTGGGGGGGGGGGGGAGACCGAGTCTCACTCTGTTGCCCTAGGTAGAGAGCCATGGCATCATTATAACTCACAGCAACCTCAAACTCTTGGGCTCAAACCTAAGCCTCCTGAAGTAGTTGGTACTACAGGTGCCCACCATTACTCCAGCTAGTTTGGTTTTTTGAAAGAGTCTCACTTTGTTGCCCTTGGTTGAGTGCCCTGGTGTCATAGCTTATAGCAACCTCAAACTCTTGGGTGATTCTCAGCGATTCTCTTGCCTCAGCCTCCCGAATAGCTGGGACTATAGGCGGCCAGCTATTTTTATTGCAGTTTTTGGCTGGGGCCATGGTTTGAACCTGCTACCTCTGGTATATGGGGCTGGTGTCCTACTCTGCCAGCTGTTTTTAGATACGAGGTGTCACTCTTGCTCAGGCTCATCTCAAACTTCTGAGCTCAGGCAGTCTTCTTGCTTCAGCCTACTAGAATGCTGGGATTACAGGTGTGAGCCACCTCACTCGGTTAGTTTTTCCTTTTTTACAAAGATGAGGTCTTGCTCTTTTTTGACCTGGTCTTAAGCTCCTGAGCTCAAGGATTCCACCTGCCTTTACTTCCCAAAGTACTAGGAAACAAAGTACTAGGATTATATGCATGAGCCACCACCCGAGGCCAACCAACTAATTTTCTTTTTTTAAGACAGAGTCTTACTTTGTCACCCTTGGTAGAGTGAGCTGGCATGATAGCTCAGAGCAACTTTGAACTTTCAGCTCAAGCAATCCTCTTGCTTCAGCCTCCCAAGTAGCTGAGAACACAGGTGCCGGCCACAATAGTTTATGGCTATCATTATGTCAACATTGGTATGGACTTGTGGTTTCCAAGTTAAGTTTTATTGTATCTTAAGTTTTTCAATCATATTGCCGCAAACAGCTCTAAGAGTAAAGCTGTTCAGGGATCTCAGTTACTACTCTCCACCTTTCCCCTCCACACCTCCTGAACGATCTTCCTCTATGGATACTATAGCCCACACTAAGAAAAACTATTTTTAGAGATGGGGTCTCCCTCTGGCTCAGGCAGGCCTCGAAATTTTGAGCTCAGATATTCCACCCACCTCAGTCTTGAGTGCTAGGATTACAGGCATGAGCCACGCACCTGGCCTGCCAACTGATTTTTTAACAAAGGCACCACTGACATAAAATGGGAGAAAGGACAGTCTCTTCAATAAACGATGCTGGTGGCTCATGCCTGTAATCCTAGCACTCTAGGAGGCAAAGGTGGGTGGATTGCCTGAGCTCACAAGTTCAATAACAGCCTGAGCCAGAGTGAGACCCCGTCTCTAAAAATAGCTGGGCATTGTAGCGGGTGCCTGTGTTCCCAGATACTTGGGAGGCTGAGGTGAGGCAATCACTTAAGCCCAAGAGTTTGAGGTTGCTGCGAACTGTGACACTATGGCCCTCTACCAAGGGTGACATAGTGAGACTCTGTCTCAAAAAAAAAAAAAAAGAAAAAACTAAAACTAGAAATTTCATAAAATCCAGCAATCCCACTAGTAGGTGTTTATAAAAAGAATTAGATATCAGTCAGCGGGATAACCTGCACTCACATGTTTATCCCAGTACTATACATAATTGTCAAAGTATGGAAACACGCTAAACATCCATCAGTGGAATAATTGAGTAAGGTAATGTGGAATATCACTAGGTCATATAAAAGAATGAAATAATGTCATTGCAGCAAGATGGATACAACTGGCAGCCAGTGTAAAGTGAAATAATCCAGACATAGACAAAAACTGCCTATTCTCACTCATATGGAAGCTAAAATGTTGATATTCTGGAGGTAGAGCATAGAATGATAGATGCTATAGAAGCTTGTGAAGGGTGTGTAGGTTGATAGGGAAGATGAAGAGAGATTGACAAATGGATGTAAATATACAGTTAGAAGAAATAAGTTCTATTCAATAGAGTAGGATGATTATAGTTAGTGCCAATGTATATTTCAAAGTAGCTAGAAGGGAGGACTTGAAAGGTTACATAAAAATGATAAATACTGGCCGGGTGTGGTGGCTCATGCTTGTAATCCTAGCACCCTTGGGAGGCCGAGGCGGGTGGATTGCTCTGAGCTCAGGTTTGAGACCAGCAAGAGCCAGAGTGAGACCCTGGCTCTACTAAATAAAGCCAGGCGTTCTGGCAGGTGCCTGTAGTCCCAGCTACTTGGGAGGCTGAGGCAAGAGAATCGCTTAAGCCTAATGAATTGGAGGTTGCTGTGAGCTATGACAGCACAGTACTCTACTGAGGGTCACAAAGTGAGCCCTATCTCAATAAAAAAGAAAGAAAGAAAAAAAACCTAAGAAGATTGAAAGCAAAATTAAAAAAAAAAAAGATAAATACTGAAATTATCGATGCTTGAAGTACCCTGACTTGGTCATTGTACATTCTAAGTATGTAACGAATGCACATACCCCACAATTATATAAAATGCATGTATCAATAACAGATAATCTATTTTAAAAGAAATGTAGATTTGATTTTTAATTTGATAATGTTTAATGTTAAAGCCTAAGATAAAACAACGTGTGTTCTAGATGTCTGGGGTTTTTGTTTTTGGTTTTGGTTTTTTTGCAGTTTTTGGCTGGGGCTGAGTTTGAACCCGCCACCTCCAGCATATGGGACCGGCGCCCTACTCCTTTGAGCCACAGGCGGCGCCCTAGATGTTTTGTTTTTGATAGAATTTAAATCAATACTCCTCATTTTATTATACTTTCATTTCAGCTCTTGCAGAGACTACCTCATACTATTCAAGCTGCTTGTAAAATTTTTAGTCATAGAGCAGAAAGCTTTTAACATACAATGGGAAGCATCATTATAAATGCAAGATATATTTCAAACAGCAAATCTGAGACGATGCCGTGACAGACTTAATCTGTAGTGTTTCTTTTGCTTGTTATCTCTCAGTGATCCAACATTTTCAAATGTTTTATCACAATCATAATTCTTTTTCAAGCCATTTACATCTTCATTGTAAAATCTATCCTTCTCTCACCTGAGTTTCTTTTTGTGCCTTCTCAGTTTCCTAGGTAAATCATCACATAGTCTTACATTCCCATGAGGATGTGTGAAAGGACAAACAGAGGGGAGCTGGGCAGAAGCTCTGAAGTAAAGGATAGAAGTTTTTGAATATGATGTAATCTGAAAGAATCAGTGCCATCCTGCAGGATCTCAGTACCTGGAGAAAATATCTTATTAAATTATTTTAAACTGTCAGGAATAGACTCAGCGCCTGGGGCTCAATGGGCTAAGGTGCCAGCCACATACAATTGAGCTGGCAGGTTCGAATCCAGCCCGGGGCCACCAAACAACGACGGCTGCAACCAAAAAATGGCCAGGCGTTGTGGCGGGCGCCTGTAGTCCCAGCTACTTGGGAGGCAGGGGCAGGAGACTCGCTTGAGCCCAGGAATTGGAGGTTGCTGTGAGCTGTGATGGCACAGCACTCTATCCATGGTGACAGCTTGAGGCTCTGTCTCAAAAAAAAAGAAAGTCAAGAATAAATGAAAAGGGATTAAAGCTAGGTGATAAAGATGGATACTCTATGTTCTATTGTTGAAACATTTCTGTTGTTCATGTATAACCCTGTAGCAATGTACCCGGGCCCATCCAGACATGAAGTATCTTTACTTAGTAAGTCCTGTTTACCTCACCTTAATTTTGTGTCATTTTTTTGGAGATAGAGTCTCACTCTGTTGCCCTGGTAGAGTGTCATGTTGCTTCATAGCTCACAGCAAGCCCAAACTCTTGGGTTGAAGAGATGATCTTGCCTCAGCCTTCCAAGTAGCTGGGACTACAGGCACCTGCCACCACATCCTGCTAATTTTTCTATTTTTAGTAGAAACAGGGTCTCACTCTTGCTTAGGCTAATCTCAAACTCCTGAGTGCAAGCAATCCACTTGCCTTGGCCTCCCAGAGTGCTGGAATTACAGTGTTAGCCACAGCACTGTGCCAATTTTGTGTCACTTTGATCACTTTATAGACCCAGTCTCTGGACACATTAACCTCAACTGTTGGAACTAGAATATTTATGTTGTATTCCAAAAGGATGGATAGTTGGAAACTTTTATAATTCGGAGTCTCTTACCTTACTGTTAGGTTGCCACAAGTTCTTTATCCAGTCTGCTCAATTCAAGCGCTTCTAGACCATTTTATTCTTTTTATCGGTTTGCTGGGTAAAAAATTTTAAATCTTCTGCTAACTCAGAAAATTCTCTCCGGTAATGTAGAAAAGACAGAAAACAGTTTAATTATTGAATAGACATGAGCAAAACTGCACAGTGAGCATCTTAGAAAACCCACTAATGAGACTGTAGACTAAAGGAAATCTTCCTCTTTTAGGTAGCCAAGCAGATATAAACCATTACTATATGTGTGTTCATTTGTGTGTGTGTGTGTGTGTGTGTGTGTGTGTTCATTTTTTTTTGAGACAGACTCTTTGTCACCTTCGGTAGAGTGCTATACCGTCATAGCTAACAGCAACCTCAAACTCTTGGACTCAGGCGGTCTTCTTGCCTCAGTTTTTCATTTTTTAGTAGAGACGGCGTCTTGCCCTGGCTCTCAAACTCATTAGCTCAAGCAGTCCACCCTCCTCATCCCCTAAGAGTGCTAGGATTACAGGCGTGAGCCACTGCAGCCAGCCTTTTATCTGTGTTCTTAATAACTTGTCCTTATGTAATAGGACTTTAACAGTAAGTACCAATTGTTACACCTAGTTCATCCTCAATTCTTCTAGTGATGTGGGTGGCCATCTGTTTTATTTAATTGTCTTTATTTTGAAATGTGTCTTCCTTGATGATTACATTTCAAAGAGATGGCTCCCAGGTACTTAAGAAAACATGAGTTTTGAGTTGTAATACTGACAGGAAGCTTTTAGACAGATTTACTTACATATCAGAAGGACAGCAGATCTATACTTAGAAGTTTTTTCAAGCCAAATATCTAAAAGAGAAGAAAAAAATTGTTTTTTCTTTATGACACCAGGGAAATTTGGACCAAAAAATTAAGCTCTTACAACTAGTTGGGAACTGACTTGATGAGCAAAGAAATAAAGAAATTTTCTAGTAAAGAGAAGCAGTTTTAAGTTTACCTACATGATATATTTATTAAAAGTTAAAAGGTCAGGCATAGGTGGCTCAGGCCTATAATCTTAGCACTCTGGGAGGCAAAGCCGGAGGAGCATTTGAGCTCAGGAGACCAGCCTGGGCAACAGTGAGACCTGATCTCTAACTAAAAATAGAAAAACTAGCCAGGCCTAGTTGCATGTGCTTGTAATCCCAGCTATTCAGGAGGCTGAGGCAAGAGGATTTCTCGCGTCCAGAAGTTTGTGGTTGCAGTGAGCTGATAAGACACCACTGCATTCTTCTCAGTGCAAAAGAGTGAGATAATCTCAAAGAAAAAAAAAATTGTCCTGGGCAGTGCCTGTGGCTCAAAGGAATAGGGTGCTGGCCCCATGTACCGGAGGTGGCACGTTTAAACCCAGCCCCGGCCAAAAACCAAAAAAAAAAAAAAAAAATTGTCCTTACATTTATATTGCATACCTAATTGGACACCTTGGAATTAAAAGGTGACCTGTGTTATATTATCACCTCTTTTAAATTCTTGTAACCTATGTGGAATGATAATGGGTTGGGGGGGGTTATTTTATTTTTTGTTGATTTTTCTTTTTTAAATCAGAACTCGTACTTTAATAAAAATAAGTAAAAATAAAATTTAAAAATTTGATATAAGAATACTGCTAAAATGTTTTAAAAAAAGAAAACCAAAACTAGTATTCATGAAGGGCTCATGAATTGTCCAGATGCTCTGAAGATCAAAATAATATGTAGAATCATAATGTTCTGAGCAATATCAATCAATACAGTGTTAAGGATGTATTTCAATAATATTTTTATAAAGAGTTGCTATCCTAAATTCTAGAATGAAGAGCCCCGTACTTTAATCAATCACACAAGATAAAATAGGATTTAAGACTGAATGGTTTTACCTTTTTTTTTTTTTTTTTGAGACAGAGCCTCAAGCTGTCACCCTGGATAGAGTGCTGTTGCATCACAGCTCACAGCAACCTCCAATTCCTGGGCTCCAGCAAGTCTTCTGCCTCCACCTCCCAAGTACCTGGGACTACGGGTGCCCGCCACAATGCCCCGTCATTTTTTGGTTGCAGCCGTCATTGTTGTTTGGCGGGCCTACGCTGGATTTGAACCTGCCAGTTCAGGTGTACGTGGCTGACGCCTTAGCCACTTGAGCCACAGCTGCTGAGCCAATTTTACCTTTTTATTTCTCCTAATTTTAAATTGTTATGGGTCACGGTTGGTGGCTCACACCTGTAATCCTAGCACTCTGGAAGGCTGAGGCAGGTGGATTGCTTGAGCTCAAGAGTTCGAGACCAGCCTGAGCAAGAGCGAGACCCAGTCTCTACTAAAAATAGAAAAACTAGTTGGATGTTGTGGTGGGCACCTATGATGGTTCTAACTAGTTGGGAAGATGGAGCAAGAGGATTTTTTGAACACAAGAGTTTGAGGTTGCTATAAACTCTAGCCAAGGGGACAGAGGTAAGACTTTGTGTAAAAAAAAAAAAAAAAGAAAAAAAGAGATTCTTCTGCTTATGGAGATGGCTTATCAGACATTATACGGAAAATTGTAACTTGCACTGTGCTTTCTTTTTTAAATCTTAAGATGAAGTCATTGCCAGTTGCAACAGTTTTGATGTGGCTTAATTTTCTGGGATCTGTAGTTCATACGTAAGAAGATAAAGAATTTTCCTATAACCTAATGATTAAACTTGTTTGCATCTACAATATCTTTCTGAATTTCTACATTAATAATTTATTAAGAGTCTTTAAGAAAAACAAATGGTTTTTCTTCTAGTAACATAAAAATCTGCAGAAATCTTGAAATTACTGTTACTTTTTTGTTTGTATTAGCATTATCATTTTATATTTCATAGCAGAAGAAATTAAATATGCCTACAAGAACTTAGTTCTTATGAGGTAGAGTCCAGGTAATCGTGGATCCCAAAGTTCGTTACTTGCCCTGTGGTGTTTTACTGTAAGACAGTGGGGGAACCAGTCTGTCTTTGCCTTGGGAATGTCAGTAATAGCATTTTTGCATAGAGTGCTTGTTACTTGTACAGTCAGCAAATTTCAGTGCCCACCCCGTGCAATGGACCAGACAGAAAAGCACTAATCTGAAATAATATCTTAAATTTAATTCCCCTATTCTAGCTAATTCATTACTTATTATCCTATCAGTCAAGGAGTCTGTTTCTCTTGCTCTACCCTTTTTCCCTTCTCTGTTTCTCTCCTTGTCTCTTTTTTTAGCCTATCCTCTCCCCATCCCTGCATACCATACACTATTTCCTCTTCAGTTATGGTAGAAGAGGGTACATAGGCAGTAGGTGTGTAGCAGTGTGCAGGGTTTTTTTTGAGACAGAATCTCACTACGTCACCCTCGGTGGAGTGCTGTGGTGTCACAGCTCACAGCAACCTCAAACTCTTGGGCTCAAGAGATTCTCTTGCCTCAGCCTCCCAAACAGCTGGGACTACAGGCGCCTGCCACCCCACCTGGCTATTTTGTTGTTGTTGTTGTTGTAGTTGTTATTGTTTAGCAGGCCCAGGCTTGATTCCAACTGTCCAGCCCTGGTGTATGTGGCCAGTGCCCTGACGACTGAGCTACAGGCACTGAGCCCAGTGTGCAGTTTTTAAAAGAATTGAATATATCCCAAAGAAGTGTATGCTCTTTCTATCCTTTTTTTTTTTTTCCTGCAGTTTTTGGTCAGGGCTAAGTTTGAACCCGCCACCTCCAGCACATGACGCCAGCACGCTACTCCTTTGAGCCACGGGCATTGCTCACTATCCTTTTTTTTTTAATTACTACATTAAATCAAGACTTTATGGGCTGGGCACAGTGACTAATTCCTATAATTTCAACACTCTGGGAGGCCAAGGCAGGTGGATTGCTTGAGCTCATTAGTTTAAGACCAGCCAGAGCAAGCACAACACCTCTCCTCTAAAAAATAGCCAGGTATTATGGCAGGTGATCGTAGTCCCAGCTACTCAGTAGGCTGAGGCAAAAGAATCACTTTAGTCCAGGAGTTTGAGGTTGCTGTGGGCTATGATAACCCTAGCACTCTACTTAGGCCATAGATGAAACCATGTCTCAGGGAAAAAAGAAAAAAGTTGTATTTTATGTTTTTAGATCAATGACATCTGGGGAAAGAAAAATTTAATATTATCTAACTTTGTTTTTTTTAACTAGAAGGAATTCCTCCTGTTTATATTTGATCCCAGAGAATCCTCCAAAAGGTGGTATTTCTCATTTCCATGAATAGAATTTAGAGCTAAATTCATACAAATGTGAAATAAAATAAATTTTAAAATCTATGGGTTTTTCAAACTCTTGATACTTTCTAAAATATTCTACTCTGAAGGCAGAATTGTTAATAAAATCACAAGCATTGTAGAGGATGGATATGACACTGGACTGGTTGTATCTCAAATCAGAAGAGCCACTAAAAAATAAAAAGACACACGGGTGGCACCTATGGCTCAAAGGAGTAGGGTGCCGGTCCCATATGCCAGAGGTGGCCAGTTCAAACCTCCAGCCAGGAAAAAAAAAAAAAGAAAAGTCGAGTGGCACCTGTGGCTCAGTCAGTAGAGCGCCGGCCCCGTATACCGAGGGTGGTGGGTTCAAACCTGGCCCCAGCCAAACTGCAACAGAAAAATAGCTGGGCATTGTGGCTGGCGCCTGTAGTCCCAGCTACTCAGAAGGCTGAGGCAAGAGAATCACCTAACCCCAAGGAGTTGGAGGTTGCTGTGAGCTGTTACGCGACAGCACTCTATCGAGGGTTAATAAGTGGAACTCTGTCTCAAAAAAAAAAAAGAAAAGACAAGAGAAAAATAAAAAGACACAACAACGGAATATACATACTCAGTAGAACAGTGTGAGACAATAGCAACTTTAAATCCACCCAGGGTTTCCATTCTTTGAAAAAATGGCTTACCTTGAGTAGGCCACAAAGGAGGACTAACACCTCGTCTAATAATGTTTTCTTGTTCATTATGATTTTTGAGAAGAGTAAAGAATAATTGTTTTGAGTTATGTAAGAAAATAGATTTGCTGAGTATTTTTTAAATCAATTTTGTGAAGAAAATTGTTAAATGTCCTGTTGCCGTTCTACTATTTTACCAAAAAAGATTTGAAGCTATCCCAGAGTCTCAGTGAATGATGTCATATTTCTATAGGGAATCAAATTAAATGAAACTCTTTAGCTCCTTTTTATTCACTTTTGGTAATGTCTCTAATAAGGGGCCTTTCTTTGACTCTTTTCCCTATCCATCAACCTGGGGTAGCACCTTACTTCTATCCGTTAACTCATAAGTTCCCTTTTAATAGTAGAATTTAATAGTAGAATCCTTTTAATATTATCTCATTACTATCTGCTAAGTGAATTGTTTTTCACTTGGCTATCTAGACGTTGAATGACTCTGTGGGATTTATAAATCAGATTAATTCTTAGAAGTCCTTTGTAAGCTTTCATCCATCACCTAGAATTTTTGATACAGTGGAATGATTCAATAAATGTATGTATTTTCTTGCTTAAGTTTTACCTTAGCAGTATGAATACTATGCCAACAAAATGATCTGAGATGAAAACTGAATGTTGTGGATGTGCTGCCTACCAAAAAAACCTTAATCAGAGTGTCCTTTTCTTGTCTAGAAACCTTTTATAAACTTAATTATGAAGGTAGTTTTTTTTTTTTTTATAAAATATTCAACACTTTATAGTTGAACATAATGTAGGGGCCTGAGAAGTTTGACTTGCTTAAAATCACGTAATTGATTAAAAGAAGTAGACTTGGGGCAGCGTCTGTGGCTCAGCGATAGGGCGCTGACCCTATATACCGAAGGTGGCGGGTTCAAACCTGGCCTCAGCAGAACTGCAAAAACAAAAAAATAGCCGTGCATTGTGGCGGGTGCCTGCAGTCCCAGCTACTCAGGAGACTAAGGCAAGAGAATCGGCCTAAGCCCAGGAGTTGGAGGTTGCTGTGAGCTGTGTCATGGCACAGCACTCTATGGAGGGCGATAAAGTGAGACTCTGTCTCTACAAAAAAGAAAAAAAGAAGTAGACCTGGGTCTAGAATTGGCTCATATGCTAGTTTTCTTATGTAAATATTCATCATATAGTATATTTCATACCTTAGTATGTTCAAAACATGAAAGAGGAAGAACCTACCAGCTTGGGCTAGTGGTTGGAAAGATAAGAGTTTGTGCTAAGACTTTTGCTATTGCAAACTCTGCAATAACATGGTTAGACCCTCTTTTGTTCTGCTGAATTTTTATATTTAGTAAAAAACAAACAAGATATCCCCTCATACTAAACTGAAAATTTTTTTAAAGTGATGATTTAAATAAAAATAAAGAGGATCTTGTTCTGTGGCCCTTGTTAGAGTGCAGTGGCATGATCATTGCAGCCTCAGTATCCCTGGGTTCATGAAATTCTCTTGCTTTAGTCTCTCTCAATTGTTGTTTTTGTTTTTTTCTTGTCTCACTCTATTGCTCTGACTAGAGTGCAGTGGTGTCATCTCAGGTCACTGCAATCTCAAACTCCTGGGCTCAAGATTTCTTCCTCAACCTCCCAAGTAGGTGGGAATACAGAGGCACACCACCACAGCTGGCTAATTTTGTAGTGACAGAGTCTCATTTGTGCTCAGGCTGGTCTTACACTCTTGTCCTCAAGTGATCCTCTCCTGTCCCTCTGGGAGTACTAGGATTATAGGTGTGAGCCATCATGGTGGCCTTGAATTTGCATATGAGTATGCCTAGATCTGATATTTCTCAGCATGACTTTGCAGTGGAAAGTAATGGGCCTTATCTTGTATTTCAGCTCAGACATCTATAGCTGCACCAAAGAATTGGAAAAAACCAAAAGATCGGAGCCGAACCACTGAAGAGGTTTTGGAGGCTGAATTGGAGGTAAGAGACAACAAATCTCTGGCTTATCTTGAGAACATTGGTACTGTTTCATAGATAGGTGTGGATTTATGCCTCTTTCTTGAAATAATGTTTTTCAAGCAAAACTTGATATAATAAATTCAGAGATTAATATTTTAAAGTCCATTTATATTAGTTTTTTGGTTTTTTTTTTGAAACTCACTGTCACCCTCATGAGAGTGCTCAAAGCAACCTCAAACTCTTGGGCTTAAACAATTCTCTTACCTCAGCCTCCCAAGAAACTGGGGCTACAGGTGCCCACCACAACACCTAGCTATTTGTTTTTTTGGGGGGGCTGTAGCTGTCATTGTTTAGCAAGCCCAGGCTGGGTTCAAACCCTCCAGCTCCAGTGTATGTGGCTGGCATCCTAACCTTTTGAGTTACAGGTGCCAAGCCTATATTAGATTTTTTTATAGATTTATAATAGAATTTTTAATTTTTTTTAATTCTATTTTTCCTTCAAAATAACTATTTTAAACTGACATACTTATGATTAGTCCTCCCCTCCCTGTAACTGAATTTTTCTTTGTACTAACCTCATAGACTAATGTGGTAAACAAAAATGGAGAATTATTTTAAAATATCCATTAGCAATGGTGGTAGAAATCATCTAGTACATTTTAGGAAAACATATTTTGAATCTGTCATCTGTTAACTATATCCCAGTAACATATGGTTTGTCTATCTTAAGCCACACCAGATTTTGCTGCACTTTAAAGCGTATCAGGTCCCAAGAGATGACATGAGGAAGAAATGAGAGCAAAGTTAGTCCTAAGAATTGCTCTAACAATTTCTTAGTCCTAAATCTTAGTATCCTTAATGTCGTGTACTAAAGCTTATAGATGAAGAATATTATAAACAATCTTTATGTAGCTTTTTTCTTTAACTGTTCTTACATATATCTTTTTTAAAATAACATCGAAAGATATAATGAGGGCGGCTTCTGTGGCTCAGCGAGTAGGGCGCCAGCCCCATATACCGAAGGTGGCGGGTTCAAGCCCGGCCTCGGCCGAACTGCAAAACAAAATAGCTGGGCACTGTGGCTGGCGCCTGTAGTCCTAGCTACTAGGGGGACTGAGGCAAGAGAATCGCTTAAGCCCAAGAGCTGGAGGTTGCTGTGAGCAGTGTGACGCCACGGCACTCTACCCAGGGCAATAAAGTGAGACTCTGTCTCTACAAAAAAAAAAAAAAAA
>CAUYON010113366.1:0-31714 GCA_963573935.1 Arctocebus calabarensis
CCAACTACTTGGGAGGCGGAGGCAGGAGACTCGCTTGAGCCCAGGAATTGGAGGTTGCTGTGAGCTGTGATGCCACAGCAATGTATCCAGGGTGACAGCTTGAGGCTCTGTCTCAAAAATAAATAAATAAATAAAAAATAAAGTCCATACTTAAAAAAAAAAAAGATTTATTAACATCTATGTGTAATAGGTGCTAATCTGCACTAAGTGTTTTGCCTGTTTTGTGCCATTTACTCCTCATTGCAATTATGGAAACAGTAACTTTTGCCGGGAGGTGGATCATAGATATTCAGATTGAAATCCTGAGTCAGACTGCCTGGTCTCCAGCACTGTGGGATTTGGACAAGTTACTATGTTAACCTGTTTTAGCCTCATGTCCTTGTCTTTGCTCTGAGGAGCCAGCGGGCCTTTGGATTAAATGAGGGTGATACCTGACACTTAACTAAGCCCACACAATTTTAGTGATCACTGCAGTCTTCATTGCACAGATGAGCAAAACGAGGCAAGAGAAATGAGTACTTTGTGGGAGATCCCAATAGGAGTCCGGGCTGTGCCTTGAACCCATGTCCACCTAACACAAAAGCATTTTAACTATCATGCAAGAATTGCCTAATTTATGTGGGTCTTTTGAAAATGGGTGGAATTAAAATATGTATGTGTATGTATGAATGTAGATTGTGTGGAGAAGGAAAACAGCTAGGACGCCTCTAACCAATACCAGCAGCAATTATGGGCGTTTATTTCTTGGTGTTAGATGCAATCTTTGTAGCTCATTTCCCTATTTTTAAAAGAAGGAAACGATTCATTAATTTTCCTCTTGAGAGGAGAACAAGTGTTGGAACCTACTGTTCCTCTGTCACCCAGTTCACGTTAGCCTGGGCAACTAGGGACATTCTCAGCAGCCGTTGCAGGGCCAGGTGCACAAGACCAGTCTTGGGAAGGTCAGTCTTTGTACCTTGTTTTAAACAATGCTCTGCCGGGATCTTACAAAGAACAAGCATTTACTTTAACTTCATTGCTTTTTTTTTTTTTTAAAGAAAAAGTGAAGCCCCTTTACCACCGTAAAGCCACTCGTGTTATCTGTAACAGGACTAAAAGAGTTTATCCAGTCATGTGGTCAGTTAACAAGGTGATTTGAAGAGGGTAGGGACACCACTTTGCACTCAGTGGCTGATGCTGAGACTTCCAGTCCAAAGTGGGTGCTCTCTACACACGTGCACACACATGCACAGCTCACGCACATGCACAGTCTTGCAGCAGCATTGTAGCTCATGGTGGCATTTTCATCCCACAAAGTGAACAATATGCTTTCTGATCTTGGTAACATCATCCCGGTTTTACTTGGCTGGGGGTGGGGGGTGTGCATAACTGAGAATCTAATTCAGAAGTTCTCAGATGATAGAGCAGTGGTGTTAGCATGCTATTCTTTTTTTTTTTTTTTTTTTTTTTTTGAGACAGAGCCTGAAGCTATCGTCCTGGGTAGAGTGCTGTGGCATCACAGCTCACAGCAACCTCCAACTCCTGGGCTCAAGTGATTCTCCTGCCTCTGCCTCCCAAGTAGCTGGGACTATAGGCACCCACCACAACGCCCGGCTATTTTTTGGTTGCAGCCGTTAGTGTTGTCTGGCAGGCCCAGGCTGGATTCGAGCCCACCAGGTCAGGTATATGTGGCTGGCGTCTTAGCTGCTTGAGCCACAGGTGCCATGCCTAGCATGCTATCCTTATGTGGAAATTTCTTTCCAACTTTGGTAGGAAATAAGTTTTGATGAGCTGCTTCCTGACATTGGACACTTCCGGTTTTGTTTGAATTGCATTTCACTGTGAGACCCTCCCCCTACCTCCATCTCACTCTCCTCTCAATGCCTGAATCTACCTTTGTCTAGACCATAGACAACTTCACAATAGATCATGTACCAGCCTCCTGAGCTACACACTTAGGATGTGTCCTACTAATCTGATGGTGCCTGGGACATGGTTCATCAGCCAGTGGGCCGTGGTCACACCTGAAGGTGACTGGCTATCCCTGTAGTTGGTAGACTGCAAGGGAACCCTCAGGGTTTCTAACCACTGGGTCACTTTGGCTCCCCATTTATGCTGGGAGAGTCTGGGTCCTGTGGTCCCGACTGAATTGGCTTGCAAGTAGCAGCGGTGATCTCATGGTCCGAGCATGTGCTCTTGCTGAAATGTGTTTTACATCAAGCCCAGTGTTGCTACATCTACAGTCCCGGAGAAGAACTCCTTCTTGAGGCTCCCTCCTTCAGAGGACCTGCAATGTCCTCGGGATCCTGGACATTGTCTTCCCAGTGATCCCACATCTGCAGCTTGGGGATCAAGCTCACCCCACTGTCACCCTCTCTTCATATGTCTGGGAAACACTGAAATGGGAAGGATGTAGCTTAATCGCCATTGCACAGTCTGGGTCCCAGAGGCCACTTGACTCCAGAATAGCCTCAGTCAGTGTTGATCTCAGTGCTATGAGGTCCCTCACCTGCTGTCTGCCAACATGAGGGTGGCAGGGGCTACCAGTAAAAGGTGGGAAAAATTCCTGTCTCTTTTTAAATGTTTCCACCAAGTGGGGTGGGCCCGGACCCCTCCTAAATATTGGTGTGTCATAGTCTTAGGTGCCGGGTGGTTCTCCTGGTTAGTCTCACACAATTGGTACATGTAGAATTAGAAGAACTCAGTGGTATTTCTAAAAATTTGATTTGAATGGGCACTACAAACCTCGTAACTGATCTTTTCCCTTTTTGCTTTGACCACTAGGCAACTCAGTTCATCTAGTCGGTTAGATATTTGTTTATTAGATGTACCTTCTATATCCAGGCATTCTTCTAGGCACAGGGGTGGAACAGTTACCAACAAGACATTCCTGCCTTCATTGCAGGCAATTATGTTCTAGTGGGGAAGAGGACAGGCCACAGCCAAGTCAATGGATATTTTACAGACATAAAACCCAGTGTTTTTATTAGTAGCAGTTTCTCATTTTCTCCATGGCCTCATTCCCCTAACTACCATCCTACCCTGTTATGGCATCTGTACTGTCATTGTCGTGTTGTTACCACAGATCCTTTTAGGAATGAGATGGGCTATAAATAGTGATACTCATTGGTCCAGAATATCTTTATGGAGCAGCTCCTAAGTACTGGGCATGAAGCTAACCCAGATGAGAAAGGTGGTTCTGGAGGAAGCAGATCACAGTTCTGAACTTCTCGCTTGCCTTTGCAGCCAGGTCCTGGTGGGCTGGCCTGCCGGCATGTTTAAAGGGGTTTGGCCCCAGCTCACAGCCTATTTGTGAAGATAAGCTAGGTGACAGCCTGCCAGCTGTCCACACAACAGGGGGCATTGCACCCTTAGATTTCTCCCACTGAGAGCCCAGGCTCGTATGAGGGTAGATAATGGACTTAAGTTGCTTTAATGGGAAAGTGTTTTTGAGCTTTAGGGTTTTTTTTTTTTGAACAGCCATAAGGCCCACTTTGGGTTTTGTTTGGCGGTTAGTTCTTTTTACTTATGTTTACCTATTCTGGAATAAAGGGCTGAATCAGTCCTCCCCAAAAGACAGAATTCCAACTTGAGGTTGGATTTATAAATAGAAAATCTAAGCTTTCCAGAACTGAAGCTCACTGAAGCCAATTTTGTTGACAAAAAGAAGGTACAGTCAAGAGTAGGCTGAGTGTTTCTATACCTCTGGAATTTGAGTCCCAGTCACGCCTCCAGGACTATCTGACTTTAACACCCTCTGTACCAGGGACACAGAAAGGAGCTAGTGAGCTGGAGCCTGGGAAGCCACTCCAGCTCCTGGGAAGCTGGAGCCCTGGACCTGCCACTGGAGTTAAGCCGTATGCCTCTCCTGGCTTCAATCTCCTTGTCTAAAGTGCAGCTAGCCCATGGGGTTCACTTTGTGAAGGCAGAAGTAATGGAGATTTGAGTCATGGTTGGTCAAGTGTGCATTCCTAGGTCTTTTTCTTGCTCTTTGCTGAACAATTTTCTTCATCCATTCACAAATACCAGTGTGGCATCTGCTATGGTCAGGCCACTTCTGGGCACTGTGGAGTTGATGGGATTCAGTTTACAGACATGCCTATCACATGAATGGAAGCTTATATTGCAGGGAGGTGGGGATGGGGCAGGGAGACAGGTCTAAAGAAAACCTGATTGTTTTGGAGAATGATACTTGCTATAAAGACAACAAAATAGGGTGACCAAATAAAGTGACAGGTGTGGCCAAGTTTAATTTGATAGATAACATTTATGGAGCACTCTATGTTCTAAGTTCTTCCCTACATTATTTTTCATATAAAGGTGGGTACAATTGTCATTCTGATTCTACAGAAGAGTAAAGATACACATGGTTGTTGAAGACATTCCTGAAAGTGAATCGTCATCCCCACATTCAGGGCTCCAGTAATCGTGGGATGATTGTGTATAACTATAATTTCAATCTGTGTCCCCTCTGAAACGGCTGGAGAATAAAGGGAACATTCACAGGAGTGATACAGAAGGGATGAGTAGTTCTCCTTACAGTTTCTTACTGCAATAGTTGTTGGTCCATGGTGCCGTGGACATTTGCAGTCTCTTCAATAGACTGAATTATTCTCTAAATGATGGGTCCAGGGAAGCTCCTAAGATGTCCATTAGATAATTTCCGCATACCATAAGGCCCTTAATATTTTTCAGGAAATACTTAAGGTATGCTATCACTACAAAGTTTCTAAATTAGCTCACACATTGTAAGCCAAATTTATGCTTTCAACATGAATAATTACATTCTGTAAGCATTCTGAGGACAAGCTCCATTTTTCTAGGTGGTTGTTATAAACCTGAACTTCCTTGAGCAAATCTTTTATCCCTCTCAGAGTTTTAGGTTCCTCAAACATCCGATGGGGTTCAACCAGACTGGTAAAGCCCAATAAAAATCAGAATCTCTGGTGTGAGACCTGGGTGTTTTGTTTTGTTTTAGAGACAGAGTCTCGCTCTGTCACCCTGGGTAGAGTACCGTGGTGTCACAGCTCATAGCAACCTCTAACTCTTGGGCTCAAGCGATTCTCTTGCCTCAGCCTCGCGAGTAGCTGGGGCTACATGTGCCCGCCACAATGCCCAGCTAGTTTTGTTCTATTTTTAGTAGAGGGTCTCGCTTTTGCTCAGGCTGGTCTTGAACCCCTGAGCTCAGGGGAGCCACCCACCTTGACTTCTCAAAGTGCTAGCATTACAAGTGTGAGCCACCCTGCCCATCCAAGAGAGCTGGGCTTTTTAAAAAAAGTTTTCTGGATGATCCTAAGGTGTAGCCAACGTGGAGAACCACTGGAGTAGTGACAAGGTCCCCAACAGCGTGCCGCAAAATGCCAAAGTGGCCAGAAGGGAGGGTTGCTGTGGGAACTGCATCTCTTCTCTCTTTAGCCAGAGCTGTTCCGATGACATCTATTCTGTTTATTGACTTTTTGTATAATTGTGTTGGAAGAAACGGTGCTGCCACCAGAAACTAATGCTTGAAAAATCACAGGAACAAAAGCTTGTTAGGACCACACCTTGGGTTCTGTGGGCTTTTTCCACATTGTGGTTTGGATCTTGGTACCATTTCTGCAATCTGCAAAGCAACTGCTGCCTTCTGTCTCAGACCTGGCTACCTTTCCTTGATAGGTGAGTTAATCCCCGAATGTGGTGGTGGCAGCCTTACAATGAGGTTTTTGATTATTGTGTTATGAATTATGGTGAAGTGCCCTGGTGAAGGGTCGAAGGTATGTGAGATCCTTTGGGATAAAATGTGAGATATTACTAAAATGAGACTCCATTTAATAGGTGATAAATCTTGATATTGTAAGTTTAATATGGTTTGATGGTTGTAAATCCAGTGAATCTATTGTAGGAATTTGCTGTGTGTTACATTTATAAAATATTTAGTCAGGTGTTTTTAAAGGTATGGCTTTGCTCATAAGGTACTAATTTTTATGGGCTTAAGAAGAAAATTTCATATTGGTTTCCAGTATGCTGCCGTTTAGGTCCTTTCAAAGAGAGAAGGTATTGTACTCCTTTTTTAATATCAGGATAAAGCTCTTTGATAATGCTCAGAGTAATAGCCAAATCGAGAAGTAGATTTTTGTGTATGTAGAAATATACTGGCAAGGTGTGTGACTCATGTTTGTAATCCTCATATTCTACTCTGAGAGGCTGAGGTGGGTAGATTGCTTGAGCTCAGGGGTTTGAGACCAGCCTGAGCAAGAGGGAGACCCTGCCTTTACTAAAAATAGAACAAATTAGCCAGCCATTGTGGTGGGTACCTGTAGTCCTAGCTACTTGGGAGGCTGAGACAGGAGGATGATTTGAGCCCAGGAGTTTGAGTTTGCCTGTGAACTAGCCTGAGGCCATGGCACTCTAGCCTGGGCAACAGATCAAGACTGTCTCATAAAATATATATGGATAAGAAAATAGTAGGATACAAGTGAATTTAAAGTGAGCTTCTGTTTGATGTTTAAACTGTAGATACTAGGAAGGAGTACACACCTGGCTGCAGTGTGGATGTTGGAGCAAGTCTACTTGGTTGTTGGCCCAGAGGCCCTGAGTTCATCCCTGGCCATGTGCATTTGTTTTCGGCTACTATGTCACAAATTACCACAAATTTAATGGCCCAAAACATTCATTATCTCACACTTTCTAAAAGTTGGAGTCTGGGCACAGCTTAGTTAGTGTCCTCTGCTCAGGGTCTCACAGTAATCACAGTGTCCCTGGAGCAGAGGTCTCCCCTGGGTTCAAGATACTTCCAAGCTCAAGTGGTTGTTGGCAGAATTTATTTCCTTGCAGATGCAGAACCTCTGGCACCTTGCTTCTTCAAGGCCAGCAGGAGGGATTATCTCCCACTTCAAATTTTTCTTTTCAGGGAAGGCCTGGATTGTCTTTTAAAGGATTAACTGGATTAGGTCATGCCCCTGTAGAATAATCTCCATTTTAATTAACTTAAAGTCAACTGATTAGGAATGTTAATTACATCTGCAAAATCCATTCACTTTTGCCTTATATGGTAACCTTACCATGGCAGTGACATCCCACCATACTCCTACGTCTGGCCCACACTCAAGAGGTGGGTTTTTATGCAAGGCAGGGAGTAGGAACCTTGGGCCACCTTAGAATTCTGACTGTAAAACCACAGGTACTGACCTCAACCTTTTTAACCTTTACTTTTGATGGCCATGAAATGGAGATCTCTGGGAGGGATGTCAATAACCTCAATGAGAGGATGTGCTTGAAATCTGGAAGTAAGCTGGAGAGCCCCTTAGTGCAGTGTGCCATGTGCTCTAGGCAGACAGAGAGTGACTGGGTGGAAGAATAAGATGTGGGCTTATTCCCAAAGCTGCATTTATGCTTCATTCTGAAGATACAATGGAACACACTGGGGTGATGTAAAAATGGAGGTAACAGCGGCTGATATTCCAAGTTCTTTCCTCCCATCAAAGAACTGAATGAGTAGGCACTGAGACTGCTTCTAGTTCACTTTGCACAGCAGTTGCCTTTCTAAATCCACACACCCCTAAAAACGGTACTGACATCTTTTTGGATCAGAGATGGAAGCATTGCTCAATCACTTGCTTTGGCTCCCTAATGTCCTCTCAACCATTCTTCAGGATCAAAAGGATACCATGGTTGACAGTCCCAAGATGTGCCATGTAGTGCCACTCAGAGGGACCATGATTTCCACTTCTTCCTCCCTACCCCTCGGGGGCTTCCCTGGACCCCCACCCCTTTGACATATTCCTCATTGATCCTTTTCCACTTCACAATTAATGTAGGACCCTACTAGAGCCAGAAAGGGAAAGACAATTTTTTAAACAGATGCTGTGGGTCGCTGGTAAGTTATTGGCCAAATAATATTTGGAGGACAGATAGCTGCTTTTGTCATTGTAACCATGAGGCGCACGTTGCACAGCCGTAATTACAAATGCAGGGAAATGGAGGGAAAATCCATCTTATTTAAATGTGTTTTAGTGTCAGCAAACACATTGCAATGCTATTAAGAAAGTTTTTGTTAAGGACACGTTCGACTTGAGGTTTTTAATTTGTTTGAAGTATTTTGCTAAAACAGAATTATGTTGGAGTTTACATAAAAGTAGAGAATGACATGAAAAGTTTTAACTTAAGCAGCAAAATATAAAGGCTAATCTTATTTAAAAGTAATATGTATGTCTTGATTGAGTGCCCAGATACGCTCAACTGGGACTTTTTAGTGGAATCGGTCTAAGCTGTTACACTGAGTTATACCGGGAAGGTTTTCCTGAGCTTATATAGCCAGACCTGAAATACTCTTGTGGCTGCATTTAATAAAGAAACGAAAGTCTTGAGTAAGGGGATATGATTTTTTATGACAGAAGGAATGCAAATAACTTTTAGTCTCATTGCCTTGACCGGGTTTGGTTTGATTTGATGGAGTTTAATAATGACTTATAACCTGTGCTGACAATATGCAGGCCCGCACAACGTCATTTAACTCATTTATTCTGCTTGCTGTAAAAACAAAGAGATGGCAAATAAATATATGGAACGTTCATTGTTTGTCAGAGGGCCCAAGCCAAGAGTTTTCAGTGACCTTTTAAAATATGGTCCCAGGCTAGTACTAAAATGTCTGTCACTCAACACACACACTTGCATGCTCTGGCCTTTTAACCTATGCATCTTGTGTTTTTCTCTTTCAAATGGGTGTATGAATTTCCAATCAGCTGCAGCGATTTAGACTTTTGCATTGGAGGATTACTGTAAATTGCAGCCTGACAATTACAATACGCAGGGCACTGGCGAGTTATTAATGGGCTCGCCTACTGATGGCCTTTCAGCGCAACCTCAGACCTGCCGAGCCGCAGCCTAATTGGATCCAGGGGTGGAGGCCCCTGCGGATGAGGTGAGTGGGGAGCAGGGCTCCCCGGGACCCTGCCTGCAGCAGAGGAAGATATCAATTGATTATGGATGGCTCCTGTCCGCCATGTCGGAGCTCTAATTCACCTCCTCCTTAATGACTTGTATTGGCTTAAGGAGCTCCGCATTATTTGACAGCGTCAAGCTCTGCTGACAAAGACCAGCAGGTGACTTTAATTGAGGACTTCTATTGCTAGAGATTTTATGCAAGACAGAGCAACAGTTCAACAGACACAAAAGAGGCCTGTAAAAAAAAAAAAAATTTAAAAAATCCTGCAGCGGTTCTCGAAGGAAACTGGGACCAGACCTGGAGTTAGCTACTTTACTTTCATTTAGTTTACGAATTTATTTATTTTTTTTATCCCTTCAGTGGTGGCATTAAGAGAGAGAGAGACCCCCTTCTCCTACCCCCCTTGGCCCTGGAAATTCTACAGCCGTCTCTCCTCTCTTGGGTTTCAATATTTATCTTTAGGGATGAATTATGTCCAGGCATAAATTATGTTTGACACATCTTGATGCAGGGGGAAGAAATTAAATTTTTCACTGCTCTGAAAAACATTCCGCAGAACATATCACGCTCAGAGTGCATCCTGAAAAAACCAAGCGTGCTGTTTAGTTTTATGAAATTAAATGGACAGCCTGTCTGAAGCGTCAGAAGGTTGGAGGATAATGATCAGTGAGTGAATGAATGGGGAAAAAATGAGGGCTGATAGGATCGCAGACTCGGATCCCTGGGGAGAAAGAGGGCTAAGCTGGGGCCAGCCAGAAAGCTAGGGGAGGTTAGGGAACTCTTTGAGCACCATTATCTTTTGGAGGTGGAGGCATGGTGCTGTCTACGTGGCTGGAAAGTTGACATTTGTTGCCTCCAATGTGAGCTGTGGTCTGGGGCCTGGGTAAGGCTATATCCACTTTATTGGGCACTGTAGGGTCAGCTCGCTTTGATCTAGGGAAACTCCATGTTCTCTTCAACCTTAGCCCCCTGCAGCACCCTAAACTTTCACCTTACCTGATCTTTTACTGTTATCCTAATATGCCAAGTAGTTTCATATCTCCAGCCTTTGCCTGCACTTTCTCTGCCTAAATTTCCCTTCCTCCTCACTCCTTTCTCTTGCAGACTCCGACTTGTCCTTCAAGACATGGTTTGGTCACCTCCAGGAAGTTTTCCAGTTCTTCCCTTCCCCTCCCCCAGAGCCCGCACTCTCATCCACTGAGCTGCACTGTCTCTTCCCAGGGCAAGGAAGCACTTGAACACCCAGAATGACCAGCCAGAACATAGTTTGCACACACAGAGGTACCAAAGTTGCCCCAAAGTTAAGGAGGAAGAGGGCTGGGTAGGAGGCACATTGGAAGGGCGGTGGTCCCTGAAACTGGGCAGGACTCTGGGGCTGGGGTCAGGGTGCGCCAGGCAGAGCCTGGACTCAGGAAGTCAATTAGATGCCAGTGCCAAATGGTTTAAGGCCTGGGGATTTTGCCAAAAAGGATGACTGATTTGAAATAATGATGCAATTGGGAAACTCTTGTGTCTGATCAGCCCAATAACCTAGCTTGGGCCATATGTTATAAACAGGTTGGCAGATGCCCCTAAATGAGCAAATCCATACATTGTCATGGCTTTGACCTTCCTGCTTCTACTCTGCAGAAAAGCCTCCTCCCTTCTCTTGGTTGACCTCCTCCAGCTCTCAAAACAAGATCTTCTCTGGGAAGACTTCCTAGATTCCTTCTCTGGGTAGAACTCAGTGCAACCCTATTTAAAGAATAAAGTTACCAGCTTTATTCTTTACCTCCCTAGAGGTCCATGGTGAGCTGTTGGGGGTGGCTTCCATGTCAGATTCACCTCTGCACTGCCCAGGCTGGCCACAGTCTGGTGTGTGTGTGTGTGAGTGTGTGGTTTTATAACTTTATTTGATGAATGTGATAGTCACCAGTTAGTTCTCATCCATGTTGCCTATCCGTAGATTTTTGAAAGTGATAACAGGTAGATAGGTAACCAAGGTATAGAGCTTAATTGGTGAATCTTCATCTTCTTATGTTTTCTGGATAACCACACATGGTTACGGTGTGGGACATTCCTTATTCCTTTGGCCCAGACAGCTTTGTTGAGCCTGGTATCAAAGCACACATCTTGAGCCCCTATCGCCTTCATAGCAAATTTCCAGATGTCTTTGAGTGTTGGAGGGGCACGTTTCTTGAAGCCCACTCCATGGATACACTCCCTTGTAAAAGCTGATGGTGTATTCTTGGGTTACCACCTCATTGATGGCAGCACGGCCCTTCCTCCTCTGCAACGTTCTTTGTGGGAGCCATTCTGCTGGGCCCCAGTTGGAAAGGAGCACAGTCTGTTGTTGGATGAATGAATTAGAAAGCAGAATGGAAGCATCAATCTCAAAGAACTATCTTCACAGTTTTGGGAAACTGGGTTGCTTTAATTCATTTTTTTAAAAAAATTAGAAGTTCACATTGTATACAGGTGTCAAAATATCACATGTACCTAAAGAATATGAATACATCAATAAAACATTGAAAGTTGGAACTGCTTCATGATTATGTTATTTTATTTTATTTTATTTTTTGAAACAGAGTCTCACTATGTCACCCTTAGTAGAGTGCTATGACATCACAACTCACAGCAACCTCCAGCTCTTACGTTTAAGTGATTCACTTGCCTCAGCCTCTCAAGTAGCTGAGACTGCAGATGCCCACCACAATGCCCAGCTATGTTTTGTTGCAGTTGTCATTGTTGGTTTAGCTGGCACTGGGCCAGGTTTGAACCTACCAGCCTTGGTGTATGTGGCTGGTGCCTTAACCACTGTGCTATGGGCGTGGAGCCCTTTATCTTTTATAAGGTAACTCAGCATTCCAGTTAAGGTTTTTTACTTGGTTGTAGAGCGCCTTGAGGGCATGGGGCCCTGTGGTGGAGGTTGCTAGTTCCTGCTATGCAGGTGACCCCAGTCCTGAGGGGGCAGTGGGGCACTCAGGCAGAGAGCAATGTAGCAGGGTGAGCTGGCACCCAGGGCAATGTAAAGGCTTTTGGAAGGGTCTGATTAAATCAAAAGAGATGTGGGGTGCATATCAGCAAATCTAAGGACCTGGGACCTGAAGGGAGCAACTGGGGCAAGTGGGATATGGGTTGGCTGAAGAGGGCATCCCAAGGTCCTCTCCGAGGAAGGGGAGGTGAGGACTCTGCTCTCTTGCTCCTGGGGCTAGGGACACTCTGGACTCCTGCAGTGTGAGGACCAGCAGAAAGTCACCTTTGTCTCTTTAGCATGTAGTCCTGAAACAGAAGATTTTTTCAATACATGATTTATGGAACGAATGGATGGATGGATGGATGGATGGATGGATGGATGATGAATGTGTAGTGTGGATTCTAAATCCACATCTCCAGCCCTACCTTTAAGCCCCAGCCTGACTTTCCCATTGCCTGCCCAGCTTTCCCCAAGCCCGGGTCTTGTGAAAGACCTATTTTTTTTCTCTACTTTTCTCTGCCTCTAGAAACCTCAGGCCACTTTCCCCTTCTCTCCTAAAAATGGCTGTCCCCACCATCCCTCCTGCCCTTCCTTTGGCCCTCCTGGACCTCTGTCATAGCTCCCAAGAGCTCACCTGTCCTCCGCCTTCCTCTCCTCCCATTCTTGTCCACTGCTGCTGACAGAATTTTTGCATAGAAAACATGGCTCAGGTCATGCCAAGTCCCTGGTTACGTGGAGTCGTCTCCTCTCCTTCCTCCACTCGCCCCTGCCCCTCTGCCCATCTCCTCACCCATGTCCTTGGCTGGTCTCCCACAGTTGTCACCCATCTCTCCTAACCCCCCCCCCCGCTTCCACATGGGCCACCCAGGACTGTGGGAACCTAGGGTAAGACACTCACCCTGGATGCTTTGTTCTTGTGCTGCTAAGATGACGGGCTTGGTTGAAGTGAGTGATTTGAGATCAAGGTGACAAATGTGATGAAGAAACACATAGCACTGGAGTCAGACAGGGCTGGGCCAGAGGCTCCCTTGTGCCACAAAGCAGCCAAGTGACCTTTGAGACCACGTCTTGGGCCTCAGTTTCCCTCTCGCCACCAGGTGACCGTGACCACAGCCACATTGTTTCAAACGTGCAGCACAGAGCCCGGCATGTGTGATAACTGTGCCTGTTTGTATTGAAGTCACATTTTGGGTCTTTCACACAATGACACACCCCTGCCAGCCATCGCCCAACCACCAAGTGAGGGAAAGGGGCTCTGCTCTTGGCTGCACTCTCATTTCTTTGGGGGTAACCTTGGATTCATTTTTCCCTAAGTCCCAGGCTTGAGAAACATGAACAACAGAGCTGCCCAGAAGTGCCAGGCTGGGCTGGAAAAACATTGCTCTGTCAAGGCATGCAGCGCCAGGCCAGTTATTCCATGACCGAGTGGGCCCTGGATGTTATCATGACTTTGGCCTGGTCTTGGGAAGGGCTTCATCAGGCAGCCATAGGGAAGGCAGTCTGGCCAAGTTGTCAGATTCGCTCTGCCAGGCATAACTCAGGCCTTGGCCGAGTCACTCGCCCTAGACTCACCAGGGCCTTAGGCAGCTTGAAGTCATCTGTGTCCCTTTGCTCATCTCCCTGGGGAGGAAGGGGAGGGGAGGACAGGGGAGCAAATCTTCCTCCCTGCTGGGAAGCTTGTGGAGGAGGGTTTTTGAACTTAAAACTCCTCCAAAAGACACAGCAGTGATGGATGGACACTTTCTGGCCAAACCTACCTGAAGTTGATCCTGCATTTCAAAATGTCAGGCTGCAAAGAGCCAGGCTGGGAGGACAGAGAGTGGGGGAAGAGGACAACCTGGGGACTTAGGGGGCAGGAGCTGCTCCGGGAGGCCAAACGCCTATTGAGTGACACTGTCAGAATGTCTGTCCCTGCAGATACCAGAGAACTGGTACCTGCCATGTGTGAGCCAGTCTGGCCCAGCTTCAGGAGATGCCAATAACAGGCACCCAGAAAAAGAAGTGACCTGTCAGGAGAGCTGGCATCTGAAGCCCTAATCGTCAGCTGGGGGCGGAGCTGTGGACCAGACGCTGGGTCTGAGCCCATTTTAGGGACTGAGGCTATGATGAGTGTTTCCTCCACCCTCCCCAGGGAAAGCCCACCGGGGGCCTCCCCCCTTGTCTGTGTGCTGCTGGAACCATGAAATGTGAGAGCTGTGCAGGGCTCTGAGGGCTCCAGCACAAGCCTTCCTTCCCTCTCCCAGACCACTCCTGAATGAGGACGCTGATACAGGAGGGGACATGGCTCTTCCCGTGTACTCACCTGCCTGCTGTAGAGACAGAGCAGCAGGCCCAGGACTTCGAGCCTTCATTCCACACACAACTTTCTTTCTGTTCTCATCTTCCGTGTTGTGTATTTCTTTTCCTCTGGGATCCTTCTGTTTCTGTCATGTTCTAAGCAGGTGGAAGAAAAACTAGGAGATTTCGAACGCAGTTGTATGCTTGAGAATGGAGGAGGGATAGGGGAATTGCAGGGAAGATCCTGGATGACAGATGCCATCTCCCATGTGTGACAGCGGGGGACTTGCCGAGAGGAGGAAGGCAAAATGGGGGGGAGGACCCCTAAGGAAGGAGTCTGGAGACCCAAGATCTTGTGCTAGCTGATATGTCCTCAGTTCTTTTTTGAGAGGGGGAGAACAACGCTGGATATAAACAAACAATAATAATGATGGTAGTGGTGGTGGTGATGATGGTGCTAATGAGGTGGTGATGGTGGTGATGATGGTGATTATGATAGCAGTGGTTGTAATGGTGAAAATGGTGAAGATGATGATGAGGGTGGTGGTAATGGTGGATACTGATGGCGATTATGAGGATAATAATGCTAACAGTGGTAATAATGATGACAGTGATGCTGGTGATGGTCATATTAACTAGGTGACCCTGGGTACGTTCTTTATCTTCACTGGGCCTTGGTTTCTCCATTTATAAAACAAAGAATTGGAATGTTAGCCTCCTTTCTCCTCTGAGATTCTGTGATTCTAAGAAAGGATCAGAAGCATGTTGAAACATTTTTTAGGAAAGAAAAAAAGAAAAAGGATAAGGGGTAGGGAACAGGCAAATTGGGATGAAATATGAACAGAGAGGAAACCTTTGTCCAGTCACAAGACAAAAGAGATCACTCATGAAAGTCTTCAGCTCATCACTGGATTGGGAAGCCTGCCCCTCCCTCCAGGCTGGGGGCACAGAGGCCCTCCTGTGGGGATGGAAGCGGGTTAATGGCGCTGCCCGGCCTGTGCTGACAGCACCTGATTTCCTAGCTCAAGGAATCCTCACCTGCTAATTACATCTACCAGGCCTACCTCCACTGCTCCATCCCCCAAAGAGTCTGGAGCAAATCATTAAAATATCAGGTTTCTAGCCCCTGGGGGGATGAGTAGGTGCTAAAAAGAGGCCAAAGACCAATCAGCTCTCCTACAGAAATATCTCACTTGGTGCAAGTGGAAGGCAGTGGAAGGGGGTGCTGGGCTCTGCGAAAGTGCTTAACCCCAGGGCACCAATTACTTGCCCTATTTGGCCCCCAGGGCCAGACAGAGCCATGGGGAGCCAGGGAAGGGCCCACCAGATTAAGGCCAGAGAAATTTCTTTGAGAAGTACCTGTAATCGCAGTTCTCTACCCAACTGCTGAAGTTGCTGGAGCCTGGACTTTTCAAGTGGCAGCGTGGCATCAGTCTTGCTTGCCTCTTACAAGGGGCACTAGGGCCGTTATTACGGGAGAACCTTGCAAGCTACAAGGTTCTAAGAAAATACAACTCACTTGTGCTTTTCTTTAATCAAGAATGTCTTTTCAGACTGACCATTGTGTGGGGGCTCCGGGGAGGCTCCAGGAGCCTGCCACTGCCCTGGGCTCTCCCTCGGCCACAGCTTGGTCCCCCACCGTGGTGTGTCCTCACCTGACCCTGGGTGTAGGGGCTCCTCCTTCCTGGCCTCTCTTCTTCCCTCCTTTCCCTTCCCCTGTCCTCATTCTCTCTGGGTGGCATCTTCCACTCCCGTGGCCTTACTGGCTCTGATGCTTGAACAATCCTTCCCACTTCCAGACCCTTGTATCTGCACATCTCCCCGTGGAGGCCTCTCCACTTGAGCTCACTGAGAACTGATGTCTTTGCAGAGCCCTTCCTCCTCTTCTTCTGCTTCCTGTCTTGGAGAAGGGCCTGCCACCCCTCCAATTGTCCAAATCGGAAACTTGGGTGTCATGCCTACCACTTCTATCATCCTCTCCTCCAGTGAGTCTTGCCAGTTCTTTCTCCATCAGAGCTCTGGGTCTGGTCCTCCTTCCCCTCAGCTGGCCAGCTCACAGGCCAGGTGGCCTCCTCTCTCCCTGGTCTGATTAGTCAACTCCTGCTGCCCTCCTGCCCATGTCCAGTCGGTTTGGATCTCCACCCTGTGCAGTCACCATGTGCGTCACCATAGTGGCCTGTCTACCATGCAAGTCGGCTCCTCTGGCCCCACCACTCCTCTCTCCTGGGGGTCCTTCCTGGGCTCTGTCCCTGAGTAGGATATGAAGGATATGGGGTCTTTGCTGCAGTAGGACCTTCTTACCAGCCTAAACAAGTCACTTAACACCCTCTGCCTCAGTTCTCTCATCTGTGAAATGGGGACAACACATGCCTAATACCCAGATTGATAGGAGGATCAAATGAGGGAGCTTTCAGAAATAGGATTCCCCAGCAACCTCAGGTGTGTTTGTGTAGAGTGATGTGCCAGGGAGCACAAGGAGACCGGGGTAAATGGGATTCACAACATAAACATTTTCTTCTAACATCACTTTTCCTCAATTCTTGGTGGAGAGGGGAAGATCGATGTACTTTTTCTTTTTGATACAGAGTCTCACTCTGTCACCCTGGGTAGAATGCGGTGGCATCATATCTCACTGCAGCCTCAAACTCCTGGGGTCAAGTGGGTCTCCTGCCTCAGCCTTCTAAGTAGCTGGCATGATAAGAATGTCCTACCATGCTCAAAAATTTTGCCCTTTTCCTGGAGAGACAGGGGTCTCACTCCTGCTCCTTAGGTTGGTCTCCAACTCTTGATCTCAAGTGATCCTTTAGCCTTGGCCTCCAAGAGTGCTAGGATTATAGGCATGAGCCACCACTCCTGTCCCCATATGCTTTTATATTGAACCAAGCATGGGCATACTATTAAATCAAATGCAAATTTTGCATCATTGCAAAAAATAAGCATGAGTGTAGTGGACCTTCTTGATGCCCTGGCACATCAGGGCTCAGCACCCAGCTTACAAACTCAGCACCAGGATTTCTATGCCTGAGGGCTTTCTCTGCAAAAGCAACTTTGCCCCACTCCCAGGCTGGCCAGAGGGGCTGAGAGATTACCAACTTCTGGCAGCAGCCTCCAGCCATTGAGTGAGGGGAGTGTGTCACTGCTGTGGCTCCCTCACTCTCAGGCTGGGGTGTACGGAGAGGGATGGAGGACTGTCCAGAGCTCACCAGCAGGCTTGAATGTTAGTTGTCCGCTGTGTTCACAACTGTGGCTGTGATTTCTTGGCTGCCTTCCATTCTCTGTCTCACGTCCCCTCTCCCCTGTGAGGTCTCCTGGGACCCTCACCCACAAATATCTGCACTAGTCTCGGGGTGGGTTTCTGGGATTGCAAGCAGGACAGAAGCCATCCCAACAGCAGCAGCAAGGAAAACAAGCAGAACAGCAGCTGCAATGAGCATGCTAATCGTTTTTCATGCACTGTCTTCACTCAGTCCTCTCATTTCCCCTGTGAAATAGGTGCTGTTTACAGATGAGGAAGCTGAGGCTTAGAGAGGATAAATGACTTGCTTGAGGCTTCACAGCAAGAGCATGGGGTGGGGTTCCAGAGCCTAAGGGAGCCTGAAGTCCACACTCAAAAAATTCAGTGCACTTTGGTAGAACCTTCCAGAAGCAGGGCTCTGGGGTGAGCATGGGGTGAGTGCAATCCAGGAGGTCTCCAGGCAGAGATCCAGGGCTGGCTGGATGGTGGATAAAGAGTGTCACACATACAGAAAATACACAGTCCATTGCCCCATCTCACTGCCCTGAAGCCCCCTGCCTTTCTGACTGGTCGCTCACTTTCCCACTTGACACCGACATGCTGCAGCAGCGACTTCTAACCTGATAAAGAGGAAACAGCAGCCGTGGGGGAGGGGGGCACTGAACATAGCCGGCCTTCAGGCCCAGGAGCCAGGGTGCTGCCTGGGGCAGGGGACCCAGCACATGCCCGCAGGAGAGGAGAAGCTAAACCCAGCCCGAAGGCAATGCCAGCCCCTTGCAGACAGGAAGAAGTTTTAAGAAAACTTGAAGCCTGGATATTCATATGAAAATTTCCCATGTTTAAATATTGGCCACTACTTAAAAGCATTTAAAATCCACCCTTTGGTAGTCCAACTGACCTCCTCTGGGGGCTGAATTTTTCCCATAAGCTACCACCTTGTGACCCTGGCTGTAGAGTGATATCAGCCAGAAGCTGCAGAAGATAAACGGACCATCTGTTGTTTCCAAAGGGAACCTGAGTCCCCTGACTTCACTATGGCAAAGGGAAGGGCCCGTTCCCCAGCCCAGACCACCTGAGGGGTTGACATCTTTTCAGTGAACTGCACCATTATAGGACTGAACCAGACCTCCCTATACCACACAGGGAAACTGAGACCAGCATGGGAAGGATCCCAAGCCCCCACCCTCCAGGCAGTGTCTGAACCAGTAGAGGAATAGGCCCCTCCCCAGCTTCCTCGGCTGTGTCCTCACAGCTGGCTCCCCATGGCTGGTTGGGCCCTGGCAGGGTGGTGGGAGGTGCCCTGGTTTGGGCTGTCGCCACAGAAACCCTCTTCGCTGGCCTCTGTGGGTGGCTCTGCCCTTTGGTTTGTTTTCAGGGTCTGGGGCTGTGGAGTTTGCTGACAACTGCCAAAGCCCAGAGTAAGTGGTGAGTCACCAGACTTCAGAAGACTTGTGAGTGTTTATTTAAAACCTTACAAACAGTTTACAGCCAATGGACCATGGTTTACAGGCAAGGAATTCACTACGGGATGGTCCTGGGAAGCTGCGGGGAGAGCAGACCTCCAGCTGGTCCGAAGACGTGGAGGGCTCCCTGGTGCTGTGCTCGCCTTGGGTTTCTCCATTGTCATGGGTTGAATTGTGCTCTCACACACACACACACACACACATAAGACAGGCTGAAGTCCTAACCCCCGAATGTGAATGTAGCCTTATTTGGAAATAGGATCTTTGCAGATGTAATCAATTTAAGATGAGGTCATACTGAATCGATTAAGGTGGGCTGTAAACCCACTGACTGGTATTCCTACAAGAAGGCCACACACGTGAAGCCACAGAGACACACAGAGAGAGGCCACGGAAGATGGAGGGAGAGACTGGAGACAGGGTTGCCTGGAATTTTCAGAAGCTGGAAGAGGCAAGGAATGCTCCTTCCAACCAGCCTCATGGCCCTGCTGACACCTTGATTTTAAACTTCTACCTTCTAAAAGTCCAGACCCACCTATGCCCTAGTGCCACTTGTGGGTATCCACCTGTGCCCTTCACTGCAGCAGGGCCTGGGACGTCCTTTGGGGTAGCCTTATAGGCCTCAGAGGCCTCCATGTCCCCAAACCATGGAGCCTGGTGCGGTCACTACCTGATGGCCCAGAAGACTTGGCGATGAGAGTGTCAATGACAACTTAACAGGACTCCTGGGGAGCTGAGGGTAGGATTGGGAGAGAAAAGCAGAGTTCCTGCCTTTGAGGGTGGAGATGGGCCAGAGGAAAACTGCTTAGTGGTATCAACTGCCCTCCTGGTTTGCCCTTAGCCTAGAAGTTTGGGGTGCTGAACTCTCTGACCTGCTGCCAGGGAAGCATTTGCATAACCCCTTGCTGCTCAAAGAGTGGTCTAGGACCAAAAGCACTGGTTGTTAGGCTGCAGCTTCCTGGTCTCACCCAGGCCTAAATTAAGTCCTACGTTCACCAGGATGCCCAGGAGACTTGCATTTACTCTGCGGCAGAGAAGGGCTGGGCAGGGACAGGGAAGGTGGCAAGGTACCTGGGCTTCTCTAGTATTCTAGGCTTAGCAGGGAGTTCGACAGGAGCTGGGCAACCACTCCAAGTGAGTTCTGCGAATGCTGGTGTTTTGTGTTGCTAAGAGGATTTGCTGCATTTTAGGGACCTCCAAACTTGTCCTCCTCCCCTGTTTCCATCCTCATTCAGGCATACGTTGTGTGAGCCCTCCACCCTTGCCTGCTTACCGGTGCTGGGGCTTGTACCTCCCAGGAATCACACTCGATGCTGCATTGTTCCATTGATAAGAAAGAAAACTAGCAGGATTGATATTCTGTGCAAAAGGGAAACTCCCCGGCCTGTGTTTCACTCTGGGCTGACTACCTGGGTGCAGCTGGCGGCCTGCAGCAGTGGCCTCGGGCTGGGTTCAGCTTTTCACCAGGGTGACTTTTTGGATCTTTCTAAATGTTCACACACCTGGAGGCATAAGAGAAGGGTTTCAGTTGGGAAGAACTGAAGACCGTGGTTTCAGTGTCCTCCTCTTCCATGAGTAGACTTCATTGAGTGTGTCACTGGCTAAATATTGACCAGAACAGCTTCCTGCAGGGCTCTTGAGTTGGGTTAGGGGCAAACACACTCACACCTCTCCTAATAAGTTATCTGACTAGAGAGATGGCTAGGAATCAGCCAAAGGCCTCAGAGCTTGCTTTCTGATCTGTTCTCTCTGGGAGAACAGAGCAGCCCCTACCCCAAGCCTCCAGGTTATAAACGAATCTTCCTATTCAGTCGGTCTGTAAGTAAAGGGGGCAAAATGTGTGATTTCAAAAGGCTCATCAAGACAGTAAAAAACCAAAGACATTTTCCTTCTTACCCACTGTGTATCACCAGTATAACTTGCTTCTGCAAAGCGGGCACCTCTGTCATTGTATTATAATTATATGCATGGAGGCCTAACTTATAAATATTAAAGCATACAGATGTCTGGGATGCAGTTGGATAAACCTCTGCAGATGTTACTACCCCCTAGACCAAGAGGTGAGATGTTTCTTGCCCCTGTAGGCTCCCTGGTGCCTCCTTCAAGATCCCAGAGGCCACTGGGTGACATTGCTCTTATATCTGTCACTCCAGGAGTGTGTCTGTTCTTGAACTTCACATACATGGACTTACCCAGAGAATACTTATCTGCCTGGCCTCTTTCACTCCCAGTGATGTCTGTGAGATTCAGCCAGGTCGGGGTGTGCGGATGGGGGCTCCTGTCTGTTGCTGTGCAACTCTCCATTGCGTGGACCTGTCACCAGACAGAGGACAACAGCAGATCATAGAGATGCTTAATGGCATGTCTTATGCTTGCTCATTTACTAAGTGATGATCCTGGGAACCTTGTTTTTTGCCAAGACTTGTGTCTGTTCTTTAATTTCCCAGACAATGTCATTTGATTAGGAAACAAAGCAAAGGATTTCCCACGTGCGGGAGGAAAGCAGGCAGGCCGAGGTTTTAGCCTCTCTGTGTAATGACCTGGGACATGGCAGGTAACCTCTCCAAACTGCATTTCTCTTCCCATAAAAAGTGACGATGGCGCTTGCTTATTTAGAGAATTAGCATGTGCTCAATAAACAGTACCAAACTGATCAGTGAGCAAACACAATTTTGCTGTGTGATCTTGGACAGGGCCCTTTCCCTTTCTAAGCTTTGTCTTTTCTGAGAAACGAGGGCTGGCCAAGAGCCCCCCAGTACCCAACAGCTCTCCAGGCTGCGAGGCCTCATGTCCAGTAGCCTCCTGGCGAGGTTATTTAGTTTACTGGGTGGGGTGACAGGGTCTGAGTTTCTGTGGCCCTGACGAGTCGGGGGTATGTGATGGCCACATTTGTTTGATTTGCGTTCATCCCCTGGTGTCCACAAATTCATTTCTGTTTATTTTCCAGAGAAGCTAAACAAGCCAGTGAGACTGAGCAGCTCCAAGTCAGACGTGCGTTTTTGCTGTAAAAATATTTTTGCGGGTCAGGAAATTGCACCCAAATGTTTTCACAGGCAAAACTCTGCTGTGTGCTGCCCAGCCCTGTGGCTGGCCAGCTGCTAAGCTGGGGCCTGCGTACCTGCACCCTGGGAACACATTTCAATCATAACAACAAACACATATGAAGCTCTTCCTATGTGCCAGGCAGTTTTTCCCAAGTGTTCTTTACTTGTGTGGTCAGTTTTCACCCTCACCCTTGCTATGTGGTCAGTGTGATACTCATCAATTCTGTTTTGCAGATGAAGGAAATGAGGTCCAGAGAGGTTGAGTGATTCCCCCAAGGTCACACAGCCTGCAAGGAGCAGAGCTAGGATTAGAAGCAAGGTCTGAGTTCAGACCCTGGGCTGCCAGCATGGTGCAGCACTAAGGCCCTAATTCAAGTCTGGGGTGTACCCTGGGGCTCTGACCTGAACCCTTTTTGTGTTATTCCCTGTGTATACAGGAAAGGTAGAGTTGGGAGGGCCCTTTAAGATTGGACTCCCATCATCTGCTCCTTATACAGGCTCAGAGGGGGTTAGTGATTTAGCGTTCCTTATGCTCTGTGGGCGGTGGCCTCCCAGGTGGACCTCGTCACCTTGCTCAGTAAGGTTAGCTATTTTACATAAAGGCAGCCTACATGGTGTGGCTGCACCGCTGGAGCTCTTATGTGTGCATTTACACGCCAAGGTAGGACAGAACACGTGTGTGGTAGACCCACATAGAACTGAGTCCCTCATCGTAGGACTGAACTGGGATTTCCGGGCTAAGAGTAGAGGTGCGCTCTGATATTTTACATTCACACTCCATGTGTGCTTGCGTGAAAAGTGGGATTAAAAATCAGTTGAACTAATGTAGGCAAGTCCTCCTTCCCCAGGGACGATGGCTGGGACAGAGTGGGGGATGGCAGTAGAGAATCTGCTGTCCATCCCTCAGCCCAGTTCTCCGTGGCTTCCAGGGTGACAGCTCACCCAGGGGACTCCAGGGCATGTCTTCTTCCTAACGTGTAACTCTCGGTGCCAGCCTACTCCTCGGCCTGGTGCTTTAATGGGGAAGTGAGATTCATGGAATGTAAGAAGGAAAGGTTCTGGGCCTGCTGGGTGGCAGCCAGGGACCTCAGGCCCAGCAGGGATACCTGTGTTGGGGCTGGAGGCATGGAAGGTGTGTTCAGTTGACTCAATTCTGGGAGGTCTGTCTATCAACCTCCCCCTGAGAGCAGGGTCATGGTGACTCTTGTCCTGTCCCCATGCCTAGCACAGAGCAACCCTCACATGTACTTGGTGACAGATGACATGAAGCCCTCAGAGCCATGGAGCCACCCCTCTGGCTCTGTGGAGAAGTGTTCTCCGGGCCCCAGACCAGCCGAGCCTGGGGCTGTGGCTCTAGCAAGGTGGAGACAGGGCAGGGAAGCCCTGGGGGTGGACAGGGGGCAGCTCACGCTGGACAATAGGCACCTTCAGATGGAAGCTCTCAAAGGGGTTCAGTCAAGTCCACACCATCACCCCCTCGGCTCCGTAATGAGGGGATGAAGGACATGTCCTGGCCTGTGCCGGGCATCCGTGGGCTCCTTCTGCTGGTGCAATCCCTGCGGGTGACTTCACAATGCCAGGAAGAATGCGCTGCAGCTTTCCTGTTTTTTGTCTGTGCACACCCAGAAGTGGAAAGTGCCTGGCTCAAGGAAGTGTCTGCAAACAATTTTTAACTTGCTGGTTCATTCTGAGAGTTTAGCAGGTAAAAATGTGAATGCTTAATACATATGTGTTTAAAAAACACACACCAGTACTGTATTTCTTGCTGAACTCATGCAATGGGCAGACGTTAAGGGGCTCGTAAGTGCCATCCCCGCATGGCCACGGCCTGGGAGGCTTCCTTTGGGATGGAGTCACCACTGCGAGAATGTGGCAGAGCAGGTGTGAGGACCCTGCTGTGGCCTTGGAGACTGTTGTCCTTTATGACCTCAGCCTTTCTTCAGCAGATGTTCCCTGGCCTCCTGGGCCTTGTATGGTGTTGTGAGAAACACACCCAACAGGCCATGGTCCAGCGGGGGAGGCGAGTGCTCTTCCAGAGTATTAGGGGGGGCAGGGAGCAGAGGAGGGAGAACAAATCTCGTCACTCTCTTCTTCTGTTCACAAACCTATTGAAAACGATAAGGCGGTTCTTGGGAGAGCAGCAGCTCTGTCACACAAGCAAACGGACCCCACTGCAACCCAAGAAAGGGCTTTGTGTCTCTCGGTTCTCGCCAATGGCCACAGGCTACCTTAGAAGGGATGAGCTCCATGTCACTGATTTTCATCCATGCATCCACCCCCGGCCATTCTTCATTCCTCCTCCCTCCCATCCTTCTTTCCTTCCTTCTGTTTATCTTTCCTCCCATCAATCCATTTTTCTTCCATCCTTCTTTTCATTTATCCACCCATCCTTCCTTCCTTCTATCCAGTGAGGCTTTCATCCATCCATCCACTATCTCTCCCATCCATCTACCCATCCACCCTTCCACTCATCCATTTTCCTTTCATTCATCCATCCTTCCTTATACTCATCCTTCCGTCTGTTCTTCTATTCACCATCCATCCACCCTTCCATTCTTTCAGCTTTCCTTCCTTCCCTCCATCTGTCCACTTTTCATTTTTAGCCCCAACATAGGTATCCCTGCTTATCCATCATCTTTCCTTCCATTCATCCTTCCATCTATCCTTGTATCCATCCATCCATCCGTTCATCCATCTTTTCTTCCATCCATCTATCCCTCTATCCTTCTCCCGTTCACTCATTCTTCTATCCCTCCAATTTTTTTCCAAACGTCCTTCCATCTTTTCATCCATCCACCCATCTGTCCTTTATTCCTCAATCTGTCTCTTCATCTCCCTCTCCATCTATCTACAACCCCCAAACATGTATTGAGAGCCTAACACATACCACACTTTTTACTGGAATCCTGAAACTCAAAAGATCAGGATGGGGTCCTTGCCATCAAGGGACTTGTAGAGCAGTGGGTGAAGCTCACCTCTTCAACCTGATGGCAGGTAGACCTCTTGCTGGGCAGAAGTCTCAGGGATTTCCTGTGCAGGTTAGGTGGGACAGGGCAATCTTGAAGGGGCTTCTAATGCTAACATTTCCTGGTTCAAGAACCAGGGGAGTGAATTTTTTTCAGGTTTCAACCTCAAAAACTGATTGCTCAAAATGGACACCTGTCTATTCAACCAGGACTATCTGAGCATGTTCACCATCTCCAGTCAGAGCTGGCTGCAGTGGGGAGAAGACAGACCATGTCCTCCTCCCATTGTGCCCACACCCTCATGGGAAGTCAGACTACTGGCAAATACATACACATCACACAATGATAAATCGCATGCAGAAAAATGTAGCCAGAGGACTGAATGGAGAAATGGAGTTGAAGGTGGCAGCTGGAGGTCTGGGCAATAATTTAGACAGCATGGTCAGGAGGGGCTCTTGGACAAAGGGGCATCTCAGCGGACTCCTGCAAGCAGTGAGGGTTTCTGGGAGAAGCATACAGAGGAAAAGTAAGGACGAAGGCCTGAGAGTGGGAAGTGTTTTTTGGCTCGGCACCTGAGACTCAACAGGCTAAGGCACCAGCCACCTACACCTGAGCTGGCGGGTTCAAATCCAGCCTGGGCCCGTCAAACAACAATGACAGCTGCAACCAAAAAGTGGCCGGGCATTGTGGCAGGTGCCTGTAGTCCCAGCTACTTGGGAGGCAGAGGCAGGAGATTCGCTTAAGCCCAGGAATTGGAGGTTGCTGTGAGCTGTGATGCCATAGCACTCTATCCAGGGTGACAGCTTGAGGCTCTGTCTCAAAAAAAAAAAAAAGAAAGAAAGTTTTTATTGTCTTCAAGAGAGAATGAGAAGGCCAGTATGAGGAGAAGAAAGTTATCCAGGAGGGAATGGCAGGAGAGAAGGTCAGAGGAGCTGGAGCACAAAAGGTTTTACTCTCTCACTTCCTCTGAGACAAGGAGCCACTGTGGATGCACGACACAGTAGCAGTGACAGGACCCGATTTGCATTTTAAAAGGATCATTCAGGTTACTTGGATGTGAAGAGATTGCAGGGGGGTCAGAGTGGAAGCAGCACCAGTGGAAAGCCGGAAGGAGATGTGATAGGCTCAGGAAGCAGAGTTAGAGGGAGGTACCGAGGATGCCGCATTGCAGGCTCTGTGGGTGAGGAAGGGGCCACGAGCCGAGGGGTGCTTCCAGCCTAGGGGAGCTGGAAGAAGCCAGGGAGTGGATTTGCCCCTGGGGTCTTCAGAAGTCACTGCCCTGCCTCACCTTGAGTGTAGAGCCACAGACCCCTTTTGGACTTCTGGCCTCCAGAACTACAGGAGACCGAATGGGTGGCTGCTGTAGTCCCCGAGTGTGTGAGGTAATCGGTTGCAGCCACAAAAGAAATTGATGCAGTTGAGCCAGGGTTAGGAAGTGACAAGGGATGGATGCCTTTATGAGGACAGGCCCCTTGGAGGGGGCAGAAAGTGATGGATTCTGGACACATGGTGCTGGTGGGGCCGATGGGATGGCCGTGCTGAGGAGCTGTAGGTAGAGCTGAGAACGCAGGGATTGCTGGGCTGAGCCGTGAGACATGACGTTTCTGAGACAGTAACAACCGCTAAGGGAGGAGGCTTGTGGGAGGGTGGCAGGGAGCTCAGGACCCTGTGTTGGCGACCCTGGGTGGGAGGGTCTGTGTGTGCCTGTGTCCTAATCTCCTCTTCTTACAAAGACACCAGTCATATTGAATTAGGGCTTCCCGCTTGACCTTAGTTTACCTTAAACAATGCTTTAAATGCCTTATCCCCAAATGCTGTCACAGCCGAGGTGCTGGGATTAGGACTTCGACGTATAAACGGGGGAGGGGCCCCAATGCAGCCCAGGATACCTAGTGAGGCAGGGAGCCACGCTCTCTACTTATTTGAGTCTCGGAGACGCAAATGCCTTGTTGGACGGCACACGGCTGGGCTGCGTCCTGTCCGTCTCACCCGGGACTCTCCTTGCTTCAAGCCCCCACTGCCTGGAAACCAGAACATCCCATTTCCCCACCATGGGGTCCCGTTCTCACAGACGCGCCTCATCAGGAGGGAGTCTGGCTGCGGCCCTGCTTCCTGGCCTTCCACTGCATCGTGTGTCACCCTGTTGCTGGTGGCCTCCGTGTAATCAAACACCCCTGAGTCAGACATCGCAGAATTAACAATCCTTCACATGGTATAAACAGAGTCTAAATCGAATGCCAGCAAAAGGATATTGCCTTTTAAATAGGTCTTGACAGCTGTGGAAAATATTATGCCCAAATAGGATCCTTACATATGACAGACATTAATTCTTAAAGAACCCCTAAACGGGTCCTCTGGATCGTTTGTAAGATTTTATTTTATTATGGCTTGGATGTATTGAAGTAAGACTATAATCTTATTGTGCTCTGACCTCTGTTTTTATAGCTTTGTATAAACAGCAGTTACCATATTAGATGGAGAGATGTTTACAGATGGAGAAATAAAAACACATCGATTTACTGTGTTGTAGAAACCCGAAACCAGCCTGAGGCAGGGCCTGGGTTTTGTATGTCAGAAGCCCCGTCCTGATGTGAATGGACAGTTTGGGGGGTGGAACACAGGCAGGACCTGGGCTTTGGCTCCTGGCGGTGGGGACATGAGCTGTAGCTTCAGAGTGTCAGGGCCCTGCTGCCAACCTCCCCCTAATACTCAAGATCCCGGCCTCTGGGATGCCTGGATCTGACGCAGATGAGAAGGCGGCTCACACCCGAGATGGTTTGGTCTCTGTCTTGTCCTCTGGTTGTTTCCTAGTTGCAGGGACAGGCCAGGGGAAGGGCACAGACTTCGGAGGAGGGCACACCTGAGTTGGTCCTAGCTCTGAGTTTAATGAGCCTGGAACCTTTAGCTTAAATTCTCTGAGCCTTGTTTTTCATGCCTCTGATGTTGGAGTGAAAACACCTGCCATACAGGTGCCCACAAGGAATGAATGAAATAACAGAAAGTGTCGGGCAGTCAAGAGAGTCCCCTTCTTTTGTCCTTCTCCTTTCCTTTTTAAATCCTGTTCTATTTTCCTTACAGTGTACTTGACAGTTCTCAGCCAGCAGCCTCCTCTTGACAGCGGAAGCCCCTTTTACATCCCAAAGGAGTATCCTAGCCTTTGTGACTTCCTTACTAACTCACAGTTCATGGGATGCCAGCTGGGATGAGGACCAGGGAGAAAAGAAGGCAAGGAGGGGGATGGAGTGCTGGGATTGAGCATGTTAAAGTTTTGGGAAAGGTGGCCAAGCAAGGTTTAACCAAGTTCACCTATGAGTGAACACTCAGAAGAGTTGGGGGCACATCCACGTCACTATCTGGGAGGAGAACAGGCAGGTGTGTGAGGCTGGCAGCTCTGGAGAGGTCAGGGCACGTGGGTCAGGTGGCCTCACAGGTGTCCAGGCAGGCGTGTGGCCAGCTTGCAGGAACAGGAAGGGGGCCAGGGTCCTCATGGCTTTCACTGGGCAGCTACTGGAAGAGTTTGGAGGTTCCCGAGTCAGGTCCCAGCTCGGATGCAGTAACAGCCACATCAAAGGATCCTCCACAATTGCTAAAAATCAGCCGTCCATCGTTGGCTTTGTTCAGCAATTTCCGCCACAGTTAACAACCCCGGGCTTCTACACATGCATTGGAACAGATCAAATATTTTTCAAATGTGCCTTTATGTACTGATTATACTGTCGTAGTAGTTGATAAGTATCTTGCCGTCACGTCTGAGTGAGGGGCCTCCGAGTTCGCTGAGCCTCCAGTGTTCATTCACCCCTGCCTCTGCCTGTGTGTCCCGAGGCCCCGCAGGCCATTCAGCGTTCTGCTCTGCTCTGTGGGTCTTCACCCGCTCCCCAGCGGGGGCTAGCTCAGAATTTTTCTGGATTCTTCAGGAAAGTGTGCTGCAGATCTATTTGGGGGCATCCTGTCGGGTTGCTGGGGAGACTGCGAACAAGGCCGAGTTTCCACTCCACAAGCCAATGCTGACAGGGGAGACAGAATTCCAGCTGGAGGAACCTGGTGGACACTCCCTGCCAGGTGACAATGGTGCAGGTGGGGGAGGGACCAGCCCTGGCGGGAAACTTCCTATCCATAGAGGCCCCTCAACAAAGGGTTTATTACTGCTGACAAAGGGTCACTGGGCCACCAGTCCTGGGTAGTTTGCAACAATTTCTTCTCCCAGATTGGGGGATTTGAGGTGCAACACAATACAGATGCCTTGAGGCGCGAGAGGGGAACTGAAGGACTCTCATTATTCGTATATTGTTCTACGTTTCAGCTTCTTTTTTTCTTTTTGGAACAAGAATCTCACTCTGTTACACAGGCCAGCACTGTGGTGGCATAATAGCTCACAGGAACCTCCCTCTCTTGGGCTCAAACAATCCTCTTGCCTCAGCCTCCGGAGCAGCTGGGACTAGAGCCTCTTGCCATGACATCCAACTAGTTTTTCTATTTTTAGTAGAAACGGGGTCTTGCTTTTGCTCAGGCTGGTCTGGAACTTCTGAGCTCAGGCCGTCTTTGAGCTTCGACCTTCCAGAGGGTTAGGATTACAGGTGCGAGCCACCCCTGTGCATCTGGCTGTTCTCGGTTCCTCATCATTTCTGGGCCCTCCTCAGCCTGAGGAGGGCGGGGGGAGGGGGAGCTCACGGGTGAGGACACCAAACCCAGGGGCAGGCATGAGCCCAGTGGGGAGGAAGCAGAGCCTCCATTGCTTTCTCCAGCTGCTGGTCTCTGGCTCTGGGACAGGCTGAGGGGGCCTCCCGTTCCCCATGTCTGAGTAGGGTCCCCACTTCCGTTCTCTTCCCCTCCTCCGATGGCATAAGCCTGCTCTCCCCTGAGAGTGTGAGGGGAGCTCATGGCTGTTAGGGAGCCAATGGCCTGGGGTTCAGAGGAGGGCCCAGACTGGTTCTAGATTGTTCCAACCAATGAGAGGCACAGCAGCACAATGCCACGGTCCAGCTCAATCCACCTCTTAAGGAAGGAGTCCTGTCCTGGACGGGGATACCCTTCCAGGGAGCCCAGCACAGGGGACGGCTGGGCAGAGAGGGCAGCCAGTCTGATGGGGAAGTGTGAGGTCTTCCTCCTCCCGGCAAGCGTCTCCTGAGCCTCCTTCCACCTTTTGACTTCCACGGAGTCTAACCCAGGGAAGCGTGAGCCTCAGAGCACACTGGCAATGTCAGGAGACATCCTTGGTGGTCATACTGTAGGACGGGGAGGGGCTCGGGGCAGGCACTGGGAAGAGGCTGAGATACTCCTGAATGTCCTGGACAGCACCCAGGAGCATTCTCAGCCCCCAAGTACCCACAGTGCCCAGGTGTAGACAGATGTGCAGGACTGCTGAGGACCTGGGATGGCAGTGCTCTGAGAAGATGGAGCAAGTGAGACCCAGGGACGGAAAGGGTCTTACACAGGGTCACACGGTGAGGTAGGGGCCGAGCCAAGACCCCGCTGACGCCTCATCCGGAGCTGGTTTCTCCCTGCCAGGCCAGTCCGGTTACTCAGCTCACCGCAGACAGCCCCGGTCGCCGCCGGCCCTCTCCCCGAGTGGACAGTCAGTGTTCGGGGGCGAGCCAAGGGCTAGGACAACACTGTGCCCGCACAGGCTTGTCTAATTGCAGATGCATCTGCTGCTTGCTGTGTGGCCACAAGTTGGGAACTATTTTCTTTTTCTTGCTTTTCCCCGCCAGAATCTGGACTGAACTCAAACCAGACTTGCCATCCTATCCCTGAGCCACAAACCCAAGCTGTCTTCCTTATGAGTCTATCTTAGGGTCCCTTACAGCCGTCACTGGCAACGTTTCTATCCTTAAGTAAAAACAGTGTCTTTTCTGCCTGTGGCTTGTGGCACGGTTGATAGAAGAAAGGTTCAGCCCCTCTGGGACAAAATGGCTTAATTAAAGATTCCTCATCATGGGATTGTGGGTCTTGGGTCTGCAAAGATTTCTAATGCAGGCTTCCCATCTGCTATCTCTCTTGAGATCTGGAGAGAGGGCATCGGCCTGGGTGTGACAACTGATCAGAGGAGGATAGGCTGGAAACAATTTGGACCCTCCCTCCAAATGTGGTACAAAACCAGGCTGCAGGCATGGGTGCCTGACTTGTACGCATGCATTGCCCAACCACGCTGGAGGGGTGCGGGCTGCGGGCACCATTCTCTTTTGCCTACGGGAGTGTGTGGGAGTGTGGTAGGAGGAGCAGAGACCACCTGGTGGCCCAAGGATGGAGGTAAGCAAGGTATGGACAGTGAGCCTGAGCTTGAGGTGGTACGTGGATTCCATATTACTTTTTTTCTTCTGTTCTTCTGAAATAATTATAGACTCAGGAGACTTGCACAAATAGTACAAAATGGTCCTGTGTACCCTTCGCTCAGTGGTGACATCTTATATAACTCTGGTGCTTCATCAGAACCAGACATCATTCATCACAATATAATTAACTGGACGACAGACTTTACTTGGGTTTCACCAGGTTTTACACGTGTTCGTGTGGTTTCATTTTTTTGGTATGTCTTTGTGTATAGTTCCATGACATTTTATGCCATGTATAGATCTGTGTAAGCAACATCACGGTCAAGATCCAGATTGTTCTAGCTGGTGACAAAGGGCCCCCGGAACCACTTATCTTTCCCCCTCCATCTCTGTGATTTGGCCAGTTAGAGAAGCCCGTATAATGGAATCATGCAGTGTGTAATTTTGAGATTGGCTTTTTTATTTTTTTTTTTATTGTTGGGGATTCATTGAGGGTACAAGAAACCATGTTACACTGGTTGCATTTGTTAGGAAAAGACCCTCTTACAATCGTGTTTTGACCCCAAAAGGTGTGGCACACACCAAGACCCCAAGACCCCACC
>CAUYON010113368.1:0-13690 GCA_963573935.1 Arctocebus calabarensis
TCTTACTGTAGTCTTCATCAGGGCTGCTGCAGCTACAGGCTGACTCACAAGTGATATGGTTATCTTTAGCCATGTAGGGATGAGGAGAAGAGTGGAGTTGGTCATTGTGACATTGGCCTTCTCATTTATGTTTGTGTTGAGATGTTTTCATGGCAAAGTTATGTTTTAGGATTGGGAACTCTGAAGACTCTTTCACTTGAATTGCTTGTCAATTCTTTGTAATAGGAACTTTATTTTCCAAAGCATGGTGTGGACAACACAAAAGAGAAAGTCCAAAATAAAGGAAGAAATGTCTGGAGATCCTTTGCACAGTCATAAAAAATGACAAGTGAATTTTGGATTAAAGATGAGAAAGCCAATCATTTTTGTAGGAAGGGATGTTCTAAGAAGAGCTTTCACCCTGGGAAAGAGAAAAATAAAACTGTGTAAATGTCCCCTCAAACAGGACACATGAAATGCTCTTCTAGCGTTCCTTGGTCTTTGAAATCTATCTTTTTTTTTTTTTTTTTGTAGAGACAAAGTCTCACTTTTTCATCCTCAGTAGAGTGCCCCGGCATCACAGCTCTCAGCAACCTCCAATTCCTGGGCTTAGGTGATTCTCTTGCCTCAGCCTCCTGAGTCGCTGCGACTACAGGCACCCGCTACAACACCCGGCTATTTTTCTGTTTTGCAGGTTGGCCGAAGCCGGGTTTGAACCCACCAGCTTCTGTATGAACCCGCCATCCTACTTGATGAGCTACAGGCACCTGTCTTTTTTGATTGCTCTTACTTTGAACTCTGGCTTAGGGTGGGAGATGGATTTGAGCTCCACAATATCCTGTGGCAAGAAGAAAGGTGAAGTGGGAAGGACATTGGGAAAAGTTGGGAGAAAGTCTTCCGGGGCTGTAAAACCATAAGCATCATTACTCCATAATAATTCTTGACATTTCAGCATGTTGTATTTGATCAGTTCCTTGCATATTTCTAATTGTTGGCTGTTGCAAATCGATCTTGAATACAGTATCATTTTACTAGTAAAGAATGACAGACTGGGGTCTGCTCCTTTACCTTGCTGTGCTTCCACCTTTCTGCCTATTGACGTCTTTATCTGTAAAATAAGAGCGTTTGAAAAGCTAGCATGGAGGTGTAGAAGTGTGTGAGATCTGGGGTTAAGAGATTGTGTTTCCCCCAAAAGCTCTGACTCTGCTTCCTCTAACTTGCAATTTAATTACTTTGCCATCTTGAAAAAAATAGCACCTGCAATGAGAATGATACCAACCTACTGAAAAGATTAAATTAAGTAAAGGAGAATTATGAACTAGTTCTAGGGATTGCAAAAGATCAAGAAGCCTTAGAAACACACTTGAGGTGCATCTTTGAAGGGTCGGGAGAAAACTACTAAATGCAGAACACAAATGTTTTCACACAGTAATGAGAAAATCTCATGAATGTTATGTTGAACAGGTGGATGAAAGTATATCAGATTGTATGTGAAGCCCGCACACCGTACCCCAGGATTGAACTAATGTACACAGCTATGATTCAATAAAAAAAATAAAAATAAAAATAAAAAGAAGCCTTAGGGACATTCAGAGGGTGACTTTTAAAGGTGCCTCATCTATGTCTTGAATTCCAAAGCCTTACATGCTTTTGGAATTTAGGGTTATTTTGTGATAGCAAAAATGAAATATAATCTGAATGTTTAACTAATGGTAAGAAAAGTTGCCACTTTATAGATTATTATGGGGTTATTAAAATAATGTTTATGATTCTACAGTACCAGGTGAAGTCCCTACCGATTTGTCTTTAAAATAACGATAACTTAAAAATCATGTCATAATGGGTGGCAAGTTTTTTTTAAGGAGGAAATATAAAATTGTGTGGTGCTGTGCTGGAGTGGGGGGATCTCGACATGAGATGTAAACGTGACTGCTGGCACACTATTTACTTATTACCAGAATCTGGGACAATTTTCTGCACATTTTTATCATCAGTGGAGCTGGAATGAGAAAACCAGTCAGTGACCCTCCAATGCATCACCCAAGAACACTGAGAAATTCTGTCCTCCTGGGGCAAGGTAGGATGATATTTTTATTTCTGCTCCATTGTCCATTCTCTGGATCAGCAAATGAAGACCTTTACTAATCAGAAAGTGGGTAACCCTGTTTCTCCTGGGGAAGTGCTGGGTTTTAAGGAAGTTGTAGTAGTTTTCCTCCCCATCCTGTTCCTGATCCATCTTTGAAGATTGATTGGCAGAGTGTTCCTTCCAGAAAGCACAGCAGGAATTTGTGGGATGGTGGTGATACTGGTGTGGTGGCTGTCTTTGTGCTTTTGTGTCCCAGGGGTAGGATTCCCGTGAGCAAAGTATCTGGTAACACGTGATAGGTAAACACCGTTCTGGTAACAGCACAAGCTCTACAGCTTGTACAGAACCACACAATAGAGGTAGGAAGGATTCTATTGTGGGCCAGAGAGCTCTCTTGGGAAAATGCCTCCTAGGTACAGCTAATAGCTGCATGAATTAACTGCATTCCACTAATGCTTAAAATGAAAATGATGGATGTGAGAGGCAGAGAGCAGAGGTCATACTAAAAACAATTACAACTTTCTTTGCCTAGAAATAATCTTTAGCACATCATTTCAAAGGGCCCATTAAATTCCAAGTAAACAGATTAATCAGCCACTGATTACTTAGGGATGTTTTTGGCTACCTAAAACAGAAAATCCAAAAGGCGGTAGCTTAAAGAAGATAAGGTTTCTTTTCCACACATGTAGAAGAAGTCTGGAGAGGAAATTCAGACCTGGAAAGGCGGCCCCTGCTATCTTGCAAGTGAGCTGGCTCCTGCTAGCTTTCTCTCTGCCTTCCTCCAGGTATCCCCTCAAGATGGCTGCCAGGGTGCCAGCCATTGTGTCTGGACAGCGAGACGAGAAGAGGCGAAAGGGACACAAGCTCAGTGGTGATTCTTTCATCTTTACTGACCTTTCTGAGACTCCTCTATTGGGTAGCTTCCACCTAAAATTAACACATTGCCCAAGACCATGATAATGGGACCGTTCTTTCTGTAGGGCAGTTTGGTAAATGTGGCTTCAACTGGGAATATTTCTACACCCAACGAAATCAGGGTTAGTTAGCAAGAAAGAAGAGAAGGACGGATATAGGGTCAGCAATTGGCAGTATCTGCCACATCTACAATTCTAAAACAAGTCAGGGTGACTTTTGGCTTATACTTTTGAGTGTGAAATAGCACCAATGCACAGAACAATGCCTTTAAATTTTTAAGGGGAAAAATGTGGGCCTTAATTTGGGATGTAGTGCGATCATGATTCAGATGAGAAACTACAAAAGAAAATTTCCAGTATACAAGGGTTTAAAAAATATACCATCTGTGTGTACTTCCTAAAAAGAAAATCTCAAATAATTTATGATAGGTGACTGAGAGACAAGTGAAAAGCAAAAAAATCCATCATGTTAAATATAATAGAAAACACCGGAGGTAAGAACTGAGCTCAGGCGGCCCCTGTGGCTCAGTGAGTAGGGTGCTGGCCCCATATACCGAGGGTGGTGGGTTTGAACCCGGCCCCGGCCAAATTGCAACAAAAAATAGCCAAGTGTTGTGGCGGGCGCCTGTCGTCCCAGCTACTCAGGAGGCTGAGGCAAGAGAATTGCCTAGCCCAAGAGCTGGAGGTTGCTGTAAGCTGTGAAGTCACAGCACTCTACCGAGGGTGATAGAGTTAGACTCTGTCTCTAAAAAAATAAATAAATAAAACAAAGTTTTTTTTTCAAAAAGAACTGAGCTCAGTAAAATGAGGTGCTGATTGAGCAATTATTTTAAACAGCTATTTTAAATACAATTAAAATCAATGCAATATCTAATTAGATACCTCAGTGAATTATAAACAATATTTTTGTAAAAACATCCATTAACAAAGTTGATTCAAGAAGATACAGAAGGCAGAAAAAGATGACTACGTATGATGATTTTGAAAAAAGTTATATAAGAATTGTCACAAAAGGTTCAAGGGCCAAATTTTATTGGCATGTTCTTTTAAACTTAAAGAAAATACAATGCCTATGATAGAAATGCCTTTGAAGAAGAAGCTTGGTACAAATGAAAAATGAAAAGTTTTCCAATTGATCTGTAAAATTTCATATGCCTGAACCTCTAATTATAACAAAAGAAGACTATAAACCAAGTTCTCATACATATGAGAGTGTGTATATATGTATAAAACATTGGCTAATGTAATTCTACAGTACAAAGCCACTTTGAGCAAGGAGTATTTTTACCAAAAATGCAAATTTCATTTATAATTATGAATCCATTAGTATATGAAATAAAAAAAGAAAACTTATGATCACTAAATGAATTCCCCAAACTTATTTAATAAATAATAATGTGTATTTTCATTAAAATCTAAAACACTAATATTGGAAGATTATTTTCTTAACAATGGTAAAAACAATTATCTTAAACCAGAGATAATACTTAAAATATCAGAGTATTTGATTAAAACTAAGATTAAAAGATATATGTTGCACTACCACTAGTATTGTATATTAGGAGTTCTAATCAAAGCAGTAAGACATGAAACAAGTATAAAAGGCTGAAGCGTTGGGAAGGAAGAAAGAATGTCTTATTTACATATGAATTGATACATTACTTAAAAATCACAAAAGAATCGATTGAAAACTGTTAGTGGTTTAAAAGTTGAAAACTACATAAATATACTTAATCAAAATTCTTTTGAATATGTATTAGAATAATTTGAAATGTAAGAAATATATCAATCACAAAATACACAAAATATATAAATATATAAGTACATCTTATCTTAAACCAGAGATAGTACTTAAGATATCAGAATATAAAGATATGAAATATCAGAAAGTAAAGGATACATAATAATGTGTCAAATATACCTGTGGGTATATATACTATATGTAACATAGCATATGTAGATAAATATAAAGTATTAGTCATATACTACATAAAATACTAGCCAGGAATTAAGCGAGATTAATACTATAACTACAGAAAAGGCATGAAAGAAGGCCTAAATAAATTGAGGGCTTGCATTTTCTGGAGGAAGATGGGCCTAGAATAAGCATTTTTTAACAAGTGCTTCTTCGTAAATCAATACATAGAGTTATTATAATTTGGATTAAAATTCAGATGAGATTTTGGGAAAGAGACAAGGGAGGTAATTTAACAAGATGATCTTAACAGTCATACTGAGGGCAGGACTCTTGGTGGTTGGTGAGAATAGATGCCAGCTCCTACAGTGTCCTTATTCTGGGATCCCTACTAACTCACAGCTACTTCGCTGCCTCTGGGACTAGGTCGTGGCTTCTCTAGGCTAAATTGATAAATCATCACAATCTCTCAGAGAAGTTAAGGTCTTAATCTTCTCTTTACCCTAAAAACCTTGGACTCTTGAGCAAAATTTCTATATGCTCTGCCTTCATCTTCATGATGCAAATATCAACATTTTGACTTGAAGAAAATTTCAGGCAGACAGGGATATTGTTTCATGCCTGTAATCCTAGCCCTCTGTGAGGCTGAGGCAGGAGGATCACTTGAGCTCAGGAGTTCAAGACCAGTCTGAGCAAGAGGGAGACCCTGTCTCTACTCAAAATAGAAATCTTAGCTAGGCCTTGTGGAGGGTACCTGTAGTCCCAGCTACTCAGGAAGCTGGGGCAAGAGGATCACTTGACTCAAACCCAGGAGTTGGAGGTTGCTATGAGATAGGCTAATACCAGAGCATTCTAGCCTGGGCGACAGAGTGGGATTCTGTCTCAAAAAGAAAAAAAAAAAGAAAAAGAAAAAATTTATGTGTAATAAAATTAACTTGTACCTCACTGGAGGCACCATTAAAATTGATATTTTCCAAAATTACCTTTAATGAGTCCATATTACCCTTAAATCAGAAATAATGTTAACATTATTTTTAAAATTTGAGGGAAGAGTTGACATTTTGGGGCTGGGTGCAATGGCTCATGCCTGTAATCCTAGCACTTTGGGAGGCTGAAGTGAGAGTTGGCTTGAGGCCAGAGCAATATAGTGAGACCCCATCTTTACATAAAATAGAAAAATTAGCAGAATGTGGTGTGTACCTGTAGTCCCAGCTATTCAGAAACTGAGACAGGAGGATTGCTTGAGCCCAGGAGTTTGAGATTGCTGTGAGCTATGATAACGCCTCTACACCCTAGCCCCTTCACTCCAGCCAAAAAATAAAAACTGGAAGGAGACCTTAGCAGCATCTTAAATAGTTGCAATACTGTTAAGAAAAAAAAAATCAGTCTATTCCAATAACTGCTACTGTCACCAACTCCCAACAAGCCTCATTTGGGGTTCTAGATAAGTTAGCTCATAGAAAACCCCTAAATCAGGGTTAAAATTATACTAGTCACAGAACATAGGACATGGATTAAATGCGAATTTAATTAAACTTAAATTTGGTTAAAGTTCCATTCCATATTAAAGAATCTAGTTACCATGTTTTAGATATTATCTGAAATCCTGAAACTTATAAAATCAATTAAAAATCATATTAACTGCTTGGGGGGAGGTGGCCAAGAGGGTAACTGATTAAATAACAGAATTGTTATCTATCCTTTGGCTGCCTCTTAATACTCTACAGGTGACAGGCTTACTTACAAGAACAGGAAGTAAAGGTGGGCAAACCTCCATTGCTGCCCCCCCCACTCCTGTTGAACCTAACTTATGTTACTAGTACAGAATTTATCCTCATGATTTTATGATGAGGTTTTATCCCTCTCTCTGTTAGTGATCCTGCAATTTACCAGCAATAGGGCTAATGCCTTGCTCACACACCCCTCTCCTGGATAGGTTAGCTTCCTGTGTAGCGCTGTCATGCTCAGACTGCAGTCTCCGCGCCTGCTCCTTTCTAAAGCACCTGTTGTCATTGCAAGGAGTATGGCTAACCGTGCCCCTTTTGAATTTATGTGGATGGATGAGGGCTCTCTTGTAGAGTAACAATCCTGGTCTCTTCCATGCCAGCTTCTTGTTCTCTTAACCAATGGAGCTCAGGTCCAGAGGTGTGGATCTGCTGAGTGGCTAGCATCATCTTGAGCTGGCTGCTGGCCAGACAGGAGAAGGTGAAGGTGGTCCCAGATTGCTTGGGAATAGGTCTTGGTGGCAGAGGGCCTGTGTGATGTTTGGCTCTGTCTTCCTGCAAGGACTCTAAGTCAGATCATTAAACTAGACTGTTGTGAAGATATGAAGTGTCGTGGAGATAAATTAGTTCAGAGGCACATTAGAAAGCCCCCTGGCTAAGTAAGCCACCTTCTCCAGTTTTATCAGTCCCAAAGCTAGTGTTTTGGTTTCTACCATTCTGCTTCCTGTGTTTCTCTCTCAGGTGAGTCAAAACTTGGGTGAGGAAGAGAGTGATAGGCATAATGACATAATTTCTTAAAATACTAAATTATTTTGGATGTGATAACTGTATTGTCTGCTAGACTGAAGGTTCTTGACAGCCTATTTATTTCACCCTGTTTTCTCAATGCCCATCATGGTGTCTGGCATCTCATAAGGTGTCCATAAGCATTTGTAGAATGAACAAATAAGCGAATTTACCTTTTGATCTTCCCTTCTTAGCACAGTCCCTTACACGGAAATGGTGCTGAGTAAATACCAGTTAGAACAGGAACTCAGATTTGAAAGATGGGGCTGGCCACAGGGGACACATTCTAGCTCAGTCTTCTTGGTACTTCTAGCTCACTCTTCTTGGTACTTTAACCCATCCCTCTTTTTTCCTGGGTGAGTGCAAATAGCCCCTTGAGCCCCCCTGTAGTTTTTTTTCTGGGTTATTTCTCTTTATCACCTCTGCTAAGCGCATTGTGGGGGGGAAGGGGATAGTGGATGGAAATCTATCAATTTCCTACTTTTTTATTGAAAAAGACAAAATTGGAGATGAAAGAGGAAATAGGGGCATCTATTAGTAATGGTAATAGGATTTAGAATCCTCTCCACCTTCCAAGTAGCACCAAGAACCTTTTAAGTATGTTCTTAAGTGACCCTGTCCAGGCGCCAGCCCATCTCCCAGATCCGGGGGCTCCCTTCAGTCCATGCTGCTCCCTGAGGAGTCCACCTAGTCTCTTAACTAAGAACAGAACGTTTTCTTCATTTTCACCACACAGCAGAATGATATTATGAGCAGAACGTCTGTAAATCTTACGTGTGGGCCCCAAGCTGTACCACTTTCCCACACATAAATCTTTGTATGAACTTAGGTCTGTTGATACTTGTCTTCATAGGTGGCTCTGGGGCCAAGCACATGTTCTTTTGAGTATAAAATCAGGACTTTCCTTTCCAATGGGAGTAAGTCCACAATTTCAGAAGGCTGGACAATGGCTCAAGGTCAAGTTACTTGTCTGTCTTTTTCCTCCTGCAGTGCTCTAGCCTGGGTGACTGGACGCCCACTCAGTCAGCTGGAATCTCAGACTCTCAGAGTCTGCAAATGTGGTCTACTCACCAACCCAAGGCTAATATTTCTCCTCAATGTCTGCAGCCCAGCCTGTATTCTCCCTTCTCCTAGGGCATGGAGAGGCCAGTGTCTTAGAGGTCAGTCATTTCCATCTTCAGTGAAATGATGCCCAACCTTGAGCAGATGGTCAAACATAGACGAGGAAAAAGAAAACAGCTGGTGCTTCCATGTAATAGAAAGGAATAAAAGCAATGCAGTTATTAAAATCATACTTTAAAAAAGTTACTTGACAATCTGGAAAAAGGTTTTTGGTAAATTATTAAGTGAAAAGAACAGGTTATTAGACAGCATGTATACACATAGTGTAATGCACATAGATAAATAGTACAGGTCTATGGATCAATCAATCAATCATGAGCGATAATCAGTGCGCCCAAACACTGAAGAGCCCTTGAAACCACTCAACCTCAAACTGTAGAACTGTGTTTCTATAACCTTCTGTTTTGCCCTATACCTGCAAGAGAGACAAGCAGAATAGAGTACATTTCTGGAAGTAAAAAAGTATTAACTATTACTCAAATGCTAACATGCAGAGAATCCGGATCATTGTACCACACCAAAGAATCACCGCAGGTCACTGGGGGCCCTTCTTCCCCTGGGCTTTCCCTCTCTTTGCTTCCTCTCCATCTTCATGGTTTTCCCATCCCATTACACATTCTTGTATCATCTCGTATCAACTTGACATTACTAGATCATTACAATCTCCATAAAAACATGTTTAAGTCTTCCACGAGTTCCAGAATGAGAAATTTTTGAGGTAAAACCCTTTTGCTAATATTTAGCCCACCACATATAATGTAAGGAGTTGTTTATAGTAAACAACACCCTACCAGGGATATCGGGAGTGAGAGAGACAGAACACCCCGTCGGGTTTCATCGACTTTGCCACATAATTAAGCAGACATGTGATGAAAGGTTTAAGAGAAGATACTCAACTCTTCTGGAAAACAGAAGAGTTACCTAGTCAGAATCAGACTAGACTTAAAAGTTACTTACTTCTATGTTCTATGTTTTAAAGCACTCTTTTACTTCTTTCTCTTACTCATCATAACACAGGTATACTCTTTCATGGTCAAAAAAGAAAAAGAAATGGCCTCACTCACCATTTGTGTTGTTTCTTAGAGGAAGTTTGATATGTGAACTCCCCTGTGTAAGCTGAAGCCATGACTTTTGGACTGAGGTTGAAGTTACTGGAGCCAAAAAAGATGTGAAAGACCATTGTCTAACGATAAAGATATTAAGAATAAAATAGACAGGGAGGTGAGCTTTCTAAGGTTAGATTAGAGGATGCATATTGGGGTCAGGGGTGGGGGTGGAGAAATGGATAGCTAGGATTGGGCTAGACCACTGGGGCTAAGGAATCTTGACTTGGTCCTGAAGCCCATTGGAAAGGCAGCCATACAGTTGAGACAGCAGGGCCTCCCCCTCCTGCCCCTGTTCCATTATCTTTCCCAGCTTCTGTTCCTGGCTCATCTCTCTCCCCTTCCCAGGTGGAGAGCTCAGCTGTTCTGGGAAGTCACTTATAAGCCCTGGAGCCTTGCTTTTGTGATTCTGATACAGGGCATTAGACCTAATTTAATTTGAAAATAATATAGTAAGATGAAAGGAAATCCCACTTGAGCTTCTCATTTTAAGAAGAGTTCAAAAAAAGATGAAGTGAGCCCCAGACCTGAATCTCAAAGAAGGCCCTCTGGTCAATGGAGGAAGACGGACCAGATGTTTTTCCTATCTGTGTCTTGTCCCCTCTGGCACAGGGCTAGTGGAGGGAGAGGTGCACCCCACAGAAGTGCAGGCCAACTCGCTGATGCTGTCTTCTCATTTAGCTCATGGAAATTTCATAGCATCTAAGATCTAGCTTTCCCCTTGGATTTGAGGGGAAACCGTCTATAGTCCTCTTGAACTAGCTTTATGGAAGGAACTTTGTTACTGTGCAGAATTTCACCCAAGATTAATTGAATTTGACATCCTGAATGTCTTTTGCATGATGTACTAAGGTAGTGTTTTTGAAAAATGTCAGGATCTGATTCTTGGTGTGTGGTTTTTAGATGTCAAAAATATTTCCACTTCTCAAATTCCCTTTAAGAAGCTGGAATGCAATGCATTTCTGGGTTTTCTTCAGTTTGGTTGAATCCCCACCTTTCTATAGCGGTACGAAATATACTCCCAATCAACAATTCATCACAATAACAAAAAATCTTGAATGATATCCAGAGCGCCTGGCCTCAATTCAACACCAACCATTCTCTAGTTTACGAGAAATTAGGATCACGGGTCAACTTTACATTAAATGAAAAGTGTACGCTACCATCTTGTGGACAAAATACAAATAACACAGGTATACTCAGGAGTGGGCACCATCTTTTGCATTACAGCAAACACCTATCTTGTCCTGGGTTCCTAGGAGCATTCATGATTGACCCATGCAGTTTGGAATTTGGGTCCTAAATTATTTTTGTCAAAAAATTGTTGTAGTTCAACATGAAGAAACAGGAGCTTACTGAGAACGTTTTACCACACAAATACCTGACGTCTGGGTCCTCATGTAACCTTGGTATTTGACTCCTATCTCTCCAGTTTTCATTCTTCTCATTGTAAAATGGAAATATTGATTCTGGTCATCTCATATCAGACACATAGACTTTTGGGTGATTTTGACAGGATTATGTTTGCACAGTGTTGGATTGAATGGTCTGTATCCAACAGAAATTAATTTATGAACCAGTTGTTTTCTAACTAATGCAAAAATTGGTTGTTTTTCTTCTGGATGAATTTTACATGTACACATCCACACACACACAAACACAGACATACTCTCTACTTGCTATATGGTAATAAAAGATAACATTCTAGAATATAGAAGCACAAATGCTATCATTACAACTAGACCAAGTGGCAGAAGTCATAAAATCTTGGCATCTTAGAGTAGGCAAGGACCTTCAAGTTCATCAGATCCAATCACTTTTCTAATGCTTGAATCACTTTTACAATATCAAGTTCCTCTTTCAACATCTCCTTCTAGAATATACTAGCAATGGTAACCATGTAAAAGACAGGGAAATGGGAGATTTCTTCTACAAATTTCTATGGATGTATTTGTGTGTGTCTCTGTGTGTGTGTGTGTGTGAGAGAGAGAGAGAGATATTATCTAAATTGGTCTAGTCATTGCAGAGTCTCTAAGGAAGAATCTTTAAATACAAGCTGTTTCCTCCCCTTGAAGCTCTAGTCTATTTACAGAATGCCAAATAGTTTCTTGCCCGTTAGAGCTCAGAAGACTTTCTAAAGTTAGAGATTTCAAGAGTTAAATGTTCTTTCACCTCTTAAAAAAAAAAATCAAGCTATCTACCACAAGCTGAAGGTTTGTTTTATCCCCTCAATCTTTCCTTTAAGCCATCCTATCTAAGTTGAGGATATGTGTAAATGTGTGTGTGTTTGTGTGTGTGTTCTGGTATGTTTCTTACTTATAGGAAAATTACTATAACCCTGAGGTTAGTACTTGTGACAAAGTACCCCTTTAGTTCGGGGGAGGCTACCAATGTCTGTTTTGTTGTGAGAAATAAAACATAGCAGATTTTACATAGTTTTCCTACCTTTAAAGAATGAAGTAACCTGTATCTTTTCCACCTCCCATAGAGATATTTTGAAGATTATGATACCATCATCTCTCATGAGCTCACTCATCTAAGCATATATACATGCGTGTATGTATACAGAGGAGGCCAATAATGCATACACATTTTAAGAAATGAAAAAGCTGTATTAAATTTGCAGCAATCAAGTCACATTTGACTTTTGCTATTATAAGAGATACAAGGTATATATATAAGATAACAAATGTCACTGGTATACATTGAGCATTCTAGTTTTAATACAGGTTTTTTCTTTCTTAAAATGTGTATACATTTTTGGCACCCTCTTACATGTATATATACACACTGAGTTCCCTGAGTACATTGTAGTAGTAATACTATTATAATACTGCCTTCACAACAAAGAGCCTATTTCAAAACAAGTGTGCTCCTCTCACTTTACTGTTGATGCTGAAGCTCCGGGTTTTTGTTAATAGAAAAGCCCTAAACCCACCACAAAATGATGCCAATGATGACAGCAGCAGGAGCAGAGATAGTTCAACACTAGAACAGGCCTTTGTTTCCAGCACTGGCTGTAGGAAGGACAGGTGAGAATTAGAAATTTTCTTACTGGAACAATTTTACACTGCTGGTGGGACTGCAAATGAATGCAACCTTTTTGGAAGGAAGTATGGAGAATCCTCAAAGAACTCAAATTAGACCTCCTATTTGATCTTGCAATCCCATTACTAGGTATCTACCCAGAGGGAAACAAATCATTCTATCATAAGGACATTTGCACTAGACTGTTTATCACAGCTCAATTTATAATCACTAAGATGTGGAAACAATCTAAATGCCCATCAACCCGAAAATGGATTAACAAGCTGTGGTATATGTATACCATGGAATACTATTCAGCATTTAAAAAGATGGAGACTTTACATCTTCTGTATTAACCTGGATGAAGATGGAACACATTATTGTTAGTAAAGTACCACAAGAATGAGAAGCAAGACTGTAATGAACTCAATTCTAGTAAGAAGGCAGTAGATGAGCTAATACAAGGGGGGGGGCAGGGGAATGAGCAAGTGGGAAGAGGGGAAGAGGGAGAATGGGGGTCACGGTGTATGGCACCTTTTGGGGGCAGGACATAATTATAAGAGGGACTGTATCTAATAAATGCAATCAGTGTAACCTAGTTCTTTGTACCCTCAAAAAATCCCCCAAATAAATAAATAAATAAATAAAAGAAATTTCATCATCACACATGAGTAACTACCCAGGGCTCCAGAACAATTCTGCTTCCTCCTTGGGGGGTCTTTGGTTTATTGACCTTCCTCCTTGGGGGGTTTTGGTGGGTTAATTTTTTCATTATATCTTTTTTTTATTAATTATTTTTAATAAATCATAACCTTGTACATTGATGCATTTATGGGGTTCAGGGTACTGCTTCGATATACAATGTGAAATGTTTACATTGAACTAAGTAACATATCCATCACAATTATGCTCATTTCTTAATAGTTTTAAAATTTACCATTGCATCATACACATTAGGTGGGGTTCCCCCAATTTTCATTTTATCTTAATGGCCAAAAGTATAAATATGGTCTCTGAAGAGAGGCCATTACTTT
>CAUYON010113369.1:0-22860 GCA_963573935.1 Arctocebus calabarensis
TAGCTGGGACTGCAGGCACCAGCCACAATGCCCGACCATTTATTGGTTGCAGCCGTCATTGTTGTTTGGCGGGCCCGGGCTGGATTCGAACCCGCCAGCTCAGGTGTATGTGGCTGGCGCCTTAGCCCGTTGAGCCACAGGAACCGAGCCGATGGTTTTCAATGACTAAAAGATGTGGGCAATGAAGAGAAAAGCCTGGCTATTTTAATTAATAAACTTTATAAAAATTTAGTTAAGTCATAAGAAGGGATTTGATGTAGCCATTTTAATATACAGTAATGTGGTACTAATAGCCATATTTTGAGATCCTCAGCAAGTAAGAAGACCTGTAAAGAGTTCCAGGATGTGCTGGGTGCCTGTGGGACACCTCTAGGAGATACAAGATTATTATCCAGGTCATGCATGATATAGCAGTTAGAGATGCTTAAGACCCACGAGCCAGGCTTATTAGAGAAGTATCTTCAGGCAATAAGGATGTATTTGTGTTTAAGAGGATCGAAAGTGTAGTAGAAAGAGCACTGGGCTTTGTTTAGAATGCCCATGTCAACCACTTATTAGATCTTTAAGTTTAAGCAAATTAACTGAGCATTGGTTTATTCACCTTTAAAATAGACATGACAGTATCTACCTCATAAAGTTATGATGAGCATTAAATATCAACATTAACACATAGTAAGAGCTCAATAAATATACTCCTCCAATATAATCTCCTCTTTCCCAAGAGTAAAATCATGGCTTACTTAGTAAACCCAGAGATAGTAAACCAACCAAAACATAGTCATGGACAAAAGTGATTCAAAATGTGTATCGCAATCTGCTGTCTCTCTAAACAACTGTTCTCTTCAAAACATTCAACTTAGGACTATCTCCTAAAAAGAAATGATGTCTCCTCTCTGCTGTTCCCACTGTAAATAAGAGTTCTTAGACAACGTAGATTCTGTATTGGAGAATGTAAGACATCCTCAAGTACCTGATGCCAGGACTCTATGTCCAAGCAAGGCCATTTTGTTGACTGTAAGGAAACAAACACAAAAATTTCACCACCCCTTGTGACTTTCCCTCTCTGACTGTCTTGCTGTTGTTCTGTTAGATATCTATAGTAGAACCTCTACAAGTTGACCACCCAATAGACTGTAACAAACTGGTCAACATACAGAGGTAATCAACATAAGGAACTAGGCCTCTTTTACTGATATGTCCATGTGTGGCATGTCTAGTCTATGAAAATTAGGTCAACTTAAGGAGGTGGTCAATGGAGGGAGGTGGTCAACTATGGAAGTTCTACTGTATTTGGCAGCTTGGAGAGTTAAGGGACTTGGTCATTCACACATCACCCAGAATTCACTCACTGAACTGGCTTACTCCCCTTTTAACACCTACCTGAAAATTGGCTGCAATGAGTAAGTGCAGGGTGGGATAGGGAAAGACGAAGCAAGGGAGAGAACACCCAAGAAGAGAAAGAGGCTGGTCCACAGACATTGTAGCTGTATGGAGGGAAGGAAAGTCAGCCTTGGCCCATTTTAGACTTTAGGAGATGAGATAAAATGCACCTAATATTTAGAAAGAATAATTGCTTGCTTCATCAAAACTGGTTTGGCTCTTGCTCCTAAATCATATATCATTAGTAGAGTAACTACTCTATTAATCATTTGTAAATTATAAATAAAATAAATTTTCAAGACTAGCCAGGATCCTACTTACCTTTGGAAATATTATTGTATGTGAGTAAATGCATTTCCAATAACACATAGTCAACTTACACAGGGAAATCTAAAGTTCCTGATAGTCTGATATGTTCAAATTCCAGCTACCCAAAATGAGTTGCTTGTTTTTCCTGTGCACATGTTTTGTTGTAACTGAATGAATGGTAAATGTTTAAATGCATTTAAACAAAGATCAGAAAACATAATCAAGTCCAGTAAAATTACATTTGATTGAAAGTCAAGCAAAATATTTATTTATTAAAAGATTAAGCACTACCTTGATTGACTTGTTATGCAAAACAGCAGGAATAAGCCAGACATAACCAAAGCCTTTTATTAATTCCTACATGTTATAAATGCCACTGAAAATCAGAATTACATTCCATACCCCGAGTAGAGTTTCAGGAAGATTAATGTTTAAATATTCTAAAACAAAGCAAATTAATTTAGTTAATTAAATTTAAGTTCAAGCAAATTAACTGAACATTGGTTTACTCACCTTTAAAATAGACATGACAGTATCTACCTCATAAAGTAAGGATGAGCATTAAATATCACTATTAACACACTCTGGGAGGCTGAGAGCAGGTAGATTGCCTGAGCTCATGAGTTTAAGACTAGCCTGAGCCACAGTAAGACCCCCATCTCTAAAAATAGCCAGACTTTGTGATGGGCGTGTGTAGTCCCAGCTACTTGGGAGGCTGAAGCAAGAGAATCAGGTGAGCTCAGGAGTTTGAGGTTACTGTGAGCTATGACACCATGGCACTCTACCAAGGGCAACAAAGCAAAACTCCATCTAAATAAATAAATAAAGCTGGATGTTGTACTGAGCCCCTGTAGTCCCAGCTACTCAGGCTATGGCAAGAAAATTGCTTGAGCCCAAGAGTTTGAGGTTGCTGTGAGTTATGATGCTATAGCACTCTCCAGGGTGACTAAGTGAGACTCTGTCTCAAAAAAAAAAAAAAAAGAAAATTAAAAAGAAAAAGAAAAAAAATCAAACTTGGGAAGGGAAGGGAAATTAAAGTTTATAACTCTTGAAGAAATTGCCTTAAAAAAGTGTGCAACATTGTGCCCATGATTGCACTAATGTACACAATTATGATTTAATAAAATTATAAAAAAAAAAATTTAAAAGTGTGCAGACATTATTTTGTAAAAATTCAAAGCAAGCAAATTAGAAAAGTAGTATTGTGAATATTTTATACATAGGCAAAGGGTAGTTATCTTTATAAAGAACACATACCAATCATTCACGCATACACATTCATATATATATGCATGCACACTGGAGGTGCAAAAAATATATATACATATTATAAGAAATGTTATCTATATATTGTATATTATGTATATACTTTGAGAACCTCTTATAATTGCAGAAGTCAAATGTGACCTGCATTCATCTTTTCTTATAAGTGTATTGAGTATTATAAATTTTTTTGTGGTTTTTTTTTGAGACAGAGCCTCGAACTGTCACCCTAGGTAGAGTGCTGTGGCATCACAGCTCACAGCAACCTCCAATTCCTGGGCTCAAGTGAGTCTCTTGCCTCCACCTCCCAAGTAGCTGCGACTATAGGTGCCCACCACAATGCCTGGCCATTTTTTGGTTGCAGCCGTCATTGTTGTTTGGCGGGCCCCAGGCTGGATTCAAACCCACCAGCTCAGGTGTACATGGCTGGCGCCTTAGCCCATTGAGCCACAGGCGCCAAGCCGAGTATTATAAATTTAATACAGTTTTTTCCTTTCTTAAAATACGTATACATTTTGGGGGGGGTTCTCTCTGTATATACGTAAAGTCATAAATTGTTAGGATCTAATTAACATTTGTAGAAAATACAATTTGAAGAAATGTTCAACATCATTACATATTAATACAAAAAACAAAAATGTACACTATTTATGCATTACATTAGCAAATTTTTCTTGTTTTAATCTTTTTATGGTAAGACTTAGCTCCTAAAGGTATAAGAAATAAGGTCTCATTCACTAGGGAAGTGTTAAAAAGTACTGGGCCATCCCATCCCTACAGTAATTTGATAAATGAATTGAAGTGTCATATATTTTGAGGTACTATTCCCTTTCTCTAAAACTGCAATTAAAAAAAAAAAATCAGGCTGGGCATGGTGGCTCTTACCTGTAATCCTAGCACTCTGGGAGGCTGAGGTGGGAGGATCCCTTGAGCTCAGGATTCCAAGACCAGCCTGAGCAAAAGCAAGACACTCTGTCTATTTAAAACATAGAAAAATTAGCTGGGTGTCATGGCAGACACTTGTTGTCCCAGCTACTCAGGAGGCTGAGGCAGGAGGATCACTTGAACCCAGGAGTTTTAGGTTGCTGTGAGCTAGGCTGACACCATGGCACTCTAGCCTGGGCAACAGAGTCAGACTCTGTCCCAAAAAACAAAAAATTCCTAGATGGTAAAAGGAGCCTTCACATACTCATCGTGGTGTTCTTTATAAAAATGAAAAATGCTAAACAACGTGTTTGACAACTGAGGGAGAATAAATAAATACTAATGTAATCATTGAATCTGATGTCATGAGTCCTAAAAGTAATACTTAGAGGGATCATACACAGTCATACTCCCTGTGACTTCCATATATATGTAACTATGTGTTGGAGCATTCCAGAAACTCCCTGAAGCACTTTGCTGTACAGGGGAGGCGGGAAATACATAAAAGTGGTTAAGAGCATGGGATCTGAGTCCAAACCACCTGGGTTTAAATCCTGGTTCTGCCACTTGAGTATATTCGACTTTGGGCAAGTTTTAATTTTACTGTGATCAAGTTTCTCCATCACTAAATTAGTGGTGAAATAGTACCAACCTCCCTTGGTTGCTGGGAGGACTAATTTTGCTAATATAAGTAAAGCCTGACAACGATGTCTGTCATGTATGGAGAGCTCAGTAGGCATTAGCTATTTGCTGTTTCTTTAAGTGGTAGAACCAATATGGGCAGGCTTTTGCCCCAGTTTCATACATTTTCCAAAACAAATTTTCTCTCTTAAATATATTACCATCACACCAAAAAAAAAAAAAAAAGAATAAATACAGTAGAACCTCCATAGTTGACCCCCTCCCTACATTGACACCTCTTTAAGTTGACCTGACCTAATACTCCGCATGTATGTATCCGTACAGTAGGCCTAGTTCCTTATGCTGTCCACTACTGTATGTTGACCAGTTTATTACAGTCCCTTAGGTGGTCAACTTTCAGAGGTTCTACTCTACTTTCCTGAAGTCCTGAGAACTGGGTCAACAGTATGTTCTAGTCACATAGATTCTGACTATTATTAGAGTAGCCCAGAATAGCATCAAAGAGTGGATATATCATGGTTGCTGAGACCTAAGAATTGAAATTGGAGTTGCAGTGGTGATTGAAGTGAACTTTGTGTCCCATTTCCTAAGATAGTTTGCGTTCTGTAAACCATTGCTTGCCTCTTCTGGAAAAACTCTGCTTTCCTAGTATTCTTCCCTCCTCCCCCACCCACACTTCCACCGGCTACCTCTAGCTTCTGTTTAACTTAGTACTGGGCAATTCTCTTCTATATAACGTATATGGACCTCTTAAAAAAGATGAAATCACATGTTTTAGTAATAATAGTTTAGCAAAAAAATTGAAAGTATTTACAAATTGAAATAAGTAAATTTTCTTTGGAAAGAAAAGTAAATTAAGGAAAGGAGAGTAAATTTATACCTTTCATAATGCCAATAATATTCAGTAATATTCAGACTATTTCTGAATATTACAAAAGGTATTGTGTATAATTTGATTAACATGTAAAGCTGTCATTCTAAAATATTTTAAAGTTCCAGGAGCAGAAGGAACATTAAGGAGGAATTGTTTTCTCTTTCCCCTAATTTCCCCCAAGTTTTCAGGGAAAAATTTGGGAGAAAAGTCACTGCTCATTTTGGAGGCTTCTCTTGCCAGCAGCTAACAAGTCTGTACAGCACAGTTGCCAAGGCAATGTCAAGACCAAGTAGACAGAGGGAGAAAATACGGTGTGCAGACAGGAAGATGATGGAAATAGATTAACAACTTGAACATGAGGGTTTTTTAATTAGGAAAAAAAATCATGTTACCCTTTATAAGTGGTTGTGCTAGCAATTCCAACATCTACTGTCATAATAGAACTTCATTACAGTAAGGCCTTTTTTTCCCATATCACCTTGTTCATGAATGCATGATTTGTTTCCTAATTATGCCCCAATCTTTGTAACTCTGTACTGAGCCATGTCAAAATGGGTTCCACTGCATTCAAATTAGACAAAGGAATTTTTCATTGGCTCAAACCAGAAACTTTTTTTCCTATAAGATGTACTTGAAACCCTGGACTCAGTCAGACCCTTTCAGATAATGACTGCAAAGATAGATGCACCCCCTGCTCCCTATTTGCTGCTTGAATAAATACAACCAGCAGCCAAATACCTGCTCATTTTTCTAGGACTGTTGTTTCAGTTTCAAAAGACTCAATTTTTTTCTTTCTTTTTCTTTTCTTACCTTCAGGTACAATCCTTGGATTTACCCTCCGACCATACAAAATGAGCTACCGGGAAGTCAAGTACTTCGCCTTCCCTGGAGAACTTCTGATGAGGATGTTACAGATGCTGGTCTTACCACTGATCATCTCCAGTCTTGTCACAGGTACCATACACAGTGGTGCTTTTATTTTAAAGTGTGCTTCTTGCAAGAGATCGCTTAGAAAAACAAATGCTTTAGGTTTCTGCTGGATGCATGCTCTGTTCTAGAAAAAAAAGTCCCTTCAAAATGATGGAAAGGAGGCTTTAGTAATGCATGAATGATTATAACTCTCGTATTTTACCAATCACAAGAGGAAATGGATTTAAACAGCCACGTAATCTGGTCTGCCTCACCACGAACGAGGTGCCCTGCTAAACACCACACGATCAGCCTTCTCTGACCACAGTAATGTAGTTGACAACAGCGTACAACAGGTCTGTTTTCTCACCCTCTTATCCCACCCAGATAACATCTGGTTGGACAGCCTATTAGCTATTGATGCAAGAATGCTTGTTCTCAGAGCCACCAGGACTTGAGCGGGAGCCTTCTTGGAAGCCTCATCAAGAGGTAATGCCCACAACACATTCACCAACTCTGCTGCCACCAACACTGTGTCTTTTCCTGGTGTACCCGCATGATTTCATTTCCTTCTCCAGTTGCCCCCCATCCCCATTACCTTTTATGCTGGTGGGAGAAAGGGGAGGGGGTGGGAGATTCCCCCATCTGGATATTTTATCAATTGACACTTGGATTTTTAGCAAGTGGAAGCTTTTCGGGACAGGATTCTGTTTTCTGTGAGAGTGAGATAAGAATTTATTCCTGTATGGGAAACGATTAAAGAGTCATTTACATATGTGATTGGAGAATATAGATGAAGCCGAGAAGTTACACAAAAATATTACTGTACATTCCTTCCTGCCCACGCTTCTCTTTCCCCACAGCACATCTCTGATTTGGAAAAGGAATTTGCATAGACACTGTCCCAGCAGGATGGTTTCTAGGTTTGTAGCAAAGCCCAGAACAAGGTATTACTGACCCTCTTCTCTTTTCCACTTTTGGGGCACCGTCCCCGCTGTAGGCAGGCCACTCTGCCTCTGAAAGAGCGGGCTCTGAGCATCTTTCTCCCTCCCAGGGAGTCTCAAGGATATTTATATTCTCCTTTCAAGATCTCTGTGTAATGAGAACCTCATAGTACAACTCAACGCATGGGGCAACATTCTAACTAGTATATGCCTCGGAGGACTGGCTATTCCTTGGACAGCAACTATGTCAGATTTTTCCTCAATGCCTTCCAGGTCTCTGCTGGCCTCCACTTGTCCAGGCCTAACTCAAGTGATTGCATGTACAGCACTTTTCACTGGAGGATGAATTGCCCATAAAAGAGTCATGGGGTTGATTTGGGGTACTTGTTTGTGAAACTAGGCTGGTAATCATAGCAGCCACAATTCTTATCACAAAAGCTATATTAAATGCTTGCATGAGTGCACATTCCCACTTTATTACCTGTGTGTTGCCATTTTCCGAGGATCAGAGTTTTTGCAGAAAGCACTTATGGGACAGAATCCAGTTCTGACATTTTCTGTAGTAGAATAGTGAATCTCTGTACCATGCTCACTAGCAGGGCCTTTGGACAGAGTGCCTGCAGTTTTCCTGTATACAAACTGAATGTCCTGGTTTCCTTTACACTGTTTAAAGGTTTCTGCTTTCTCATAATTGTGCTAAAAATCTACTGTGTTATTCTTTAGAAGAGAAAAGCCCTTATACATACTGTCAGAGAAGTGTTACTTCCCCTTAGTAGCCAAACCAATTTACAGTTAACCTTGAAGTGGTATTTCCTGGTGCTTTTATTAATTAATAATCAACTTTGTTGAAAGAATAAGAACTTTGGTTGAGTAATTTGGCAGGAAAAACGTATGATGATGCAATCCCTTTGCATGGTTAAAGGAAATTTTTTTGTCAAATATCGAAAAAATTATCAACATTTATAACATTGTTCTTAAAGAGAAAGGAATTATGAGCTGCAAACAACCAATATAAAATGAATTTTTAAAATGTAACCTAATTGCAAGTTGGGTGTGCTGCCAAGTTGGACCATTGACAGTTTTAACTCTTATCCAGAATGGTGTTAAGACAGAGTCTGAGGGGCATAATTTAGTTTGCCAAAGTTCTTTCTAGAGTGTTAGTCTGAAAGGACTGATTTCCATACTATGCAGTGATTTAGATATTTAGGATCAAATGGAATAAATGGTTGATTCAATAAGAATTTCCTTCATAGTTTTGAGTACAATCCTTCTAAACTAAAGGGGGATGTATGAGACAGTGGGAAGGAGGAAAGGGAAATTTTACAATTTACACAGACCCCTAGGACTTTCCTGCATGTCATGGGGATGTTACTGAAGAATATGTTTCCTCCCTTTAGAAGGGTAAGGCAATCTCAAATGCCTCCAATGGTCAAGTGGGTAATGGCACTGCCCTTTCCAGCTACTTTTTGTTTGTTCTACTTTGATAGGGTCATAGATACAGAGAATATTTCTCTTCTACAAGAGAAACAACAAGGTCTTGTGTGATGATAAGCAGAGAGGGACCCCAATGGCAAAGTAACATAGACAAAAGGGAAGCAAAGAGACTACTGGGACCACCAGTTGTTGCCATATGTCAACAAGGTCCAAATCTTTCCACTTTTCTAGAGAATCTAGAAATCCAAATTTTTTGTAAGAACCTTCAGATTGTTTGATACAGTTTACAAAATGAAACACTGCAAGCCAAACACAGCACATATGCAGGCCCATTTCACCCTTGGGCTGTGAGACTGGAACTTATGTTTGAATGTCTGTGCTGTAAATGATGAGAAGTGTACTGCTGAACTTGTGCACCCATCAGGCAATCTTCGTATCTGTCAACAATTGACAGTCCTGTGTCAAAGCTTAACATGGGGAATTAGCTACTGAATGCCACGTTGACCACTGAGGGAACAAATAGCTATTGGGGAATGCCTCTCCTCCCCATTTTTCTGAGTAGACCCACCTTGTGTAGTAGTCTCCTGGTCTCTTCTGCATCCAACAGGAACATCAAGCTAAGAACTTTGAGTTCACGATCCCATGAAAAGGTATTTCTCAGTGGGAAAATGCATTATAGACTTAAATCCAAATGACTCAGAGTTTGTGCAGACAGAAACTAAAATGCATGTAACCATTAGTTTGGGGGACAGGATTGAAATGGGGTGGCAGTTTACAAAAAGGAGAAGAGGTCAGCCTGGGGGCAAAGAGAGTTCATTAGGGGAAAGAACAGAAGTGGGGTCTGAACCAAAGTCAGCCAAACCCCCCCCCCCCCCAGTTTTTAAGTGTCTTAAGTTTACGGATATAGCAAGAATGTCAGGGTAGCCACAGGAGGGACTACCTCTTGCTGAGGTGCTACTAGCTAGAGTGGAAAGTTCTGCACTCTGCACATTCCAGGAGCAATTGCCCTGCAATATACCAGAGATGTGGGGCTTTAACCATTGTTCTGCAGTGACCACCATCTTTATTATTGTTTTGCAGTTTGGTCACTGGCTTAATTCTTGGCCCCATATCTCTAAATGGCTGCCTCACTAAAATGGTCATGCTTAGGCTAACGAGGTACCTAAGGTTTGAGGATTTCTTTCCCACAACTCCCTGCTTTTTATTTAAGGAATGGGGTGCTATGATCTTCTGGAACTGCTTCCTACTGGAGGTGGGTGCTGATCTTTCAAGGGGAATGAGGGTGGTGGTGTTGGCCTGGCCCAGTTTCTTGAAGAAGAAGAATTTGAGTGACTTGTTGGGTTAATCTAAGGACCATATTTTGAACAAACTGGGGTGCTGTTCAGATGAGAAGTAGTCCTAGGGAGACACAAAGTAATAGAGAGATTAAAGGGGTAAGGATGGGAAGAGCCAGGGGAGCTAGCTTGTGAGTCAAACCAGGAGTGTCAGCTGCCTTCTCTCTGTTTTTGAAGTTTGGTGGCCTATTCAGTTAGTTTCTTAGCAGCATCTCAGGACGAGTCCCAACTGGTTGACATAAAAGCAGCATTCTTTATCTAGGAATAAGGCCCCCTTTTTCTGCTGTGAGTAAATCTAAGCTGTGCCTGTTTCAGAGGGTAATGGCTGCTAAGGAATCTACTTGATTCTGCTGTTTAAAAGGCTATGGGGCTCGGCGCCTGTGGCTCAACGGGCTGAGGCGCCAGCCACGTACACCTGAGCTGGCGGGTTCGAGTCCAGCCCAGGCTCGCCAAACAACAATGACGGTTGCAACCAAAAAATGGCCGGGCGTTGTGGCGGGCGCCTGTGGTCCCAGCTACTTGGGAGGCGGAGGCAGGAGACTCGCTTGAGCCCAGGAATTGGAGGTTGCTGTGAGCTGTGATGCCGCGGCACTCTATCCAGGGTGGCAGCTTGAGGCTCTGTCTCAAAAAAATAAAAAAAATAAAAATAAAAGGCTCTGGGATATTTCTTATAGGCTTTCCTGTAGGTCCTGGGACAATGTATGGAAGAAGTATCAGGAGGATCCCCAGTCCCCAAGTCCTGTCCCAATACCCCTAGCTATCCCTAGCTCAGTAAGGAGTGGGATTAAGATGGAGGTCCTTTTGGTTCTGGTTCACTGTTTCATTGGAACTGGTAAAGCGTGGTCGGTAGGTGTAAGATTTCTATTAGGGGACAGATAAGCAAGGGCACAAGTGGATAAGCATCCAGTTGGTAGGTAAGCAGGAATATACTTTGTTTCCACAGACAAAAAATAAGCCACTTGCTTTAAACAGGAACTAAAATGGAAAGAAAAGAGGTGAGGGAGGTTATAAGGTCCTCATTTTTGTCTGAGTTCATTACTCCAGAACAAAAGGAACCAGTAAGTGCTCCCCCAAGGGGAGGGGAGACTGGCCCATTGGTTTGAAGGGCACCTGAGCGTATGAATCCAAGGAAAGTATTGTGGGAGTTGAGTCCAGGGCAAGAGGTGGGGGGGAGCATTATGGAGTTGAGGTGGCTCAGAGAAGAAGATAAGTTGAAGCAATAGCCCATTAACCTGAGTTTACTCGCTGAGAGTCACAGTGTTGGGGGAAGGATGTTGACAGTGAAGTTACAGAGGTCTGGTGCCCAGGAAGGGTCCAGAGCCTGTGCGGTCATACAAATGGGGGCTGGAGTGGGCAGGTCTCAGGTTGATGATATTGGTCCAGAAATGGAAGTTGGGGTGTAAGGGAGTGAGTGGATGTTTTCTGAGAAAGACTGGAATAGCTTGGTGGCTCCACTGGCTAAAGCAGTGGGGTAATCTCTGAGGAGGGTGTCTGCTCGGCTGGAGAAGGCGGTGCCCTTTTCCTTGTGGTATGTTAAGTACACTGTGGAGATGTTCCAAATGTTGGCTGGGGCTGGAATAGCAGCATACTTATCAGAGGAAAGAGAAAGACAAATCTAGCACTGGGGAGATAAAGGTGATGAAGTCTGGTTTAGTTGCTTTTGCATGAGGTTGAGAGTAATCAGCAGGTATCTAGGGGTAAAGTTTGGAAGTTTAAAGGGACTATAGAGGGTAATAGTATTAGGAAGAAGACAGTGCTAGCCAAAGAGTGAGTTCTTGCCATGAGAAGTCTGAGAAGTCTTTCTGGAGGCATAGGTCCCAGAGGAGGGTGAGATCTTCAACAGTTATAGGAGGGTTAGAGAGGATTATAATAGGATTCGATCATATAGTTTGTACTAGAGTGAGAATGAGAGGTCTGTCAGATTGACTCATGGCTCACGGCTCAGGGGCTCATCAAGATTAACCTCTTTCTCTTCTGAAATTCTGGACAAGCAAACATGAGTTGGAAAGGGAATAGTAAATTTCCACACTTGACTGGTGGCCTCTTCTGGTGCTTTTTTAAGTCTGGAAAAATGTATCCATGAGGTGATGCCTCATAGTCTAGCTGCCATGGGCACAGTGGGGAGGACTAAGAAGGAGCCATCCCATGTTGGGCATAGGGATGTAGGTTGAAGGGGTTTGAGATACCTAGTTACCCGGATGGAGGGGGACCTCTTTAAAGAAGGAAGTAGGTTTAGGAAATAGTATCAGATATGTGTGTCAAGGAGACTGTAATAGAGGCAAGGTTAGGGAGGTAGTTCCCCAAGGGGGGGGAGTAGAGGAAAGTTTTCCAGGATGAATGGCCTACCACACATCAGTTCAAAGGGACTGAAAGAGTAGGGTTTTCTTGGGCTAATGCTTAACTGCATTAAAGTGATGGGGAAGAAGTCTATCCAGGTTTACTGTTTCCATCATGAGGGGAGTGAGGTGTGTCTTAATGAACCTGTTCATTTTTTTCTACTTTTCCTGAGGCTTGGCGTTAGTAGGATGAATGCAATTTCCATTGTACCCCAAGGCCCTCCACCCTTGCCAGACTCCTTGTATTATTTGGGAAATGAACGAGAGGCCATTATTTGACTGGAGCATGGTGGGGAGACTGAAAAGAGGGATTATTTCATCAAGAAGTGCTTGAATGGCAGTCTCCACCTTTTCGTGGGATAAAGGGAAACATGCCATCCTGTAAACATGCCTACAAATATAAGGAGATAATTTTTGGCATTTGACTGGGGGCATGTATGTAAAATCAAGTTGCCAATTTTGTCCAGGAGTGTCCCTGTGGAGTTGGTGAGGATGTGTGCTGGGGGTTTTGAGGAAGGTTTGGGGACTAGTCCATGAACAGGTCATACAAGAAGTAGTGATTCTGGCTAGGTCCTGAAAGAGACCTGGGTAATATATGAATACACTTAATAGAAGACAGGTTAGAGGTTGGGATCCAATATGAATTTGGTTATGGAGACATTAAAATGGAAATGACTGATGGTTGAGGAAGTATAATTTTATTTTTTAGACTATAACAACCTCTATGGAGGGTTGCTCCTCTCTCCTTTAAGTGGGTGTTCTCTTGGAGGGTGTATTGTGGGGTTAAACTGGGTGGAAGGGCCAAGATAGTTTGGGAAAAGGTAAGGGAGGCCTCGGATTCACCTTCAGCATCAGCTTTGCAGTTGCTTTTGGAAATATCTGAGTGACTCTCTGATGTCCCCTGCAGTGTAGGGTAGCTATATAGGTGGGGCAAGCAATGGCTTCTAGCAATTTGAAAATAAGGCTTTTATTGAGGACAGGGGATCCCTGGGTGGTAAGGAATCCTTGTTCCTTCCATAGAGGTATATGAGAATGAAGGATGTGAAGAGCATATTTGGAGTCTATATATATGTTGATATCCTGTCACCATGTCAATGTTAAGGTGAGATACGTTCAGCCTGTTGTAATAAGGTTCCCTAGGTGAGGGGTCGGACTCAGGAACAGATGTAAGAGAGACAACCACTTACCCAGCTCTAGAGGGAGGAGCTGCTGTCTATGAACCATGTGGTTGCTGATGGAATGAGTGTCTTGACAGTTAAGGAAGAGATGTAAGAAAGGAGAAAGAATGTGTGCACGCTCGCATGGTGGGGAGGTTGGCAGTGGGCCAGGGAGGGGCAGAGGAATGGCTGGTTTTAAAGAAGGACACAATGTAGGGAGACATTTGGGTTCCCTAGAAGGGTGGCATGGAAGGTTTGTTAGTGGGCTGATGAAATGATCGTTGCTGCTTGGTGCATTAATAAGCCCCAAAGGCATGTGGAGTGTAGACATGGAGGAACTAGATGAGAGTGAATTTGAAGATTTCCTGGACTAAAAGTGAAGCTGCCACTAAGATGCAGAGAGGCAAGAGGGCCATCCTTGAATTGTTTTGTCCAGTTGTTTGGAAAAGTATGTTATGGGAAGATGGTTGGGTCCTTTGGTTTGAGTGTGTGCCACGAACCCCTGACGACCATCAACATACAGGAAGAAGGCTCGGAGGGATGGGGAAGGAAAATGAACAAGGCTTGAATCAGGGCCCGCTTGAGCTTCATAAAGGATCACACAGGGAGGACTTTGAATGTAGAGGTTCATTAGGGTCCCGGTGGCTGCCTAGTACAGTGGCTGAGCTAAAATGCAGAAATTGGGAATCCACAGACAGAAGAAATTAGCCAACCTGATGAAGGATAGAAAACTGTTTTAGAGGTGGGAAGGGGTAAAGTAGCAATAAGTCTTTTTCTTTCAGGAGTTAACCCTGGGTGGAAGAGGTAAGGGAAATACCGAAGTAGGTAACCTGGCTTATGAATAGCCTAAGTTCCCATGGTAGTTTAAGAGACAGATGGTATGAGAGACAGAGCTGTGAGGGAAGAGCTGCAAAGGAGTAAGTCATCAACATATTGGATGACAGTAGATCACAGGCTTAAATGTTTAGAGAGCTGAGGCCAAGGCTTGACCAAAATCCCTAGAGAGAGGGACTGTGCAGGTCAGTTGTTGAACTAGTTGGATGTCTAGGCCAGTCCATGTAAACAGGCAAATAGGTCTTGAGAGTTAGAGTGAAGAGGAATAGTGGAAAAGGCATCTTTTAAGTAAGTCCAGGACTCTAAAGTGTGTGGTAGAAGGAGGAATAATGGAGAGGAGAGCTTAGGGGTTTGGGACAGGGGAGTTATGGGCGCAGTGGCTTTGTTGACTGCCCGCAGACCTTGAACTAGTCTGAAGGAGCCATCAGGTTTGAGGCCCCTAAGATAGGGGTGTTGCACAGGGAAAAGGGAAGCCAAAGAAGGTGTTTGTCTAGCAAACGGTTAATGATTGGTTGGAGTCCCTTTATAGCTTGGGGTTCAAGGGGGATATTGAGGTCAGTTGGGGAGAAGCAAAGGGTTAGATAGAATGCCAGTAATGGGCTGATGATGGGAGGCAGTGGAAGGAGGACAAGTGTCCCAAACCTTAGCACAGACCTGAAGTAAGGCCTTTGGGACGGATGTTTGGGGGGCCGTAGGAGGAGTGTCACAGGAAAGTTATAGATGTAGAGAGTGCAGAGATACTGGATGACCTGGGTGAAGGGTATAAGGTGAAAGTGGCAATAAATCTTGGCCAAGTAGGGAGTGGAGCACCTCAGAATGACCAGGAGGGAATGGAAGAGAAGGTCAGATGTTCTGAATGACAGGTTAGAGGTGGGGTCTTAGGTAGGGAAGATGGGATCCCGTCTACCCCAATTACAGAGATCAAGGAGGGGAATAATAGCCCTGAGAAATCAGACACTACTGAGAATGGGCCTCCATATCCAGGAGGAGGGAAACTCAACTTACCTGCCACCAGAAGACAGTCCCGGGGTTCTGTGAGTGAGATGGTAATGGCGGGGGCCCGAGAACCCAGGCCCCTTCTGTCGTCAGTTGCCGGCTCCAGAAGTTCAGTTAGAACAAATCCCAGCTTGGTTGCTGCCTTGGAAGGGGTGACTGTTGGTCCTCTGGCCCAGGGCACTCATCCTTCCGAGAACTCTGTGGCCCTTTTTGCCACACTTGCAGCAGGGACCTGAAGAACAGTGGGGTTTTTAGGTTGCCTTGCGGCATCTCCTCTCTGCCCTTGAAAGGTGGAGGCCAACATCTGGTATTTCTGTGGCTTTCTCCGCCCTATTATTACAAACTTTGAAAGCTAATTTAACTCCTAATTTTTTCTGGGGGTTCTGGGGCTCCCTTTGAGTTTGGGGGGCTTTTTTTTTATGTCTGAAATTGTTTAAAAATGAAATGTATATTTACATACAGCCTTCCAGCCTCAGACTCAGTGTTAAAGGTGGTACATTTTATTAAGGTCAGCCTACTTAAAAAGATGGCTGGGTTTTTATCAGCTTGCTGGGTTACCTCTTTGATTTTCTCATAGTTGACTGCTTTAACCGCAGCCTTTTTTATTCCCTCTAATAAACAGGTTATAAAATGAGCCCTTATTGAAAGATCAGGGGAGTTTTCCTAAGACTTCCGCTTAGGGTCCAGGGAGGGTAGTGTCCTCACTCTGAGGGGTAGCTATTTGGGTCTTGGGTATGTGAGGTGTCTTTGAAAGCTATGTCTGCAGCCCAGATGCCAGTCTTTTCTTCAGGACTAGTGGCAGATGAAAGTGCTGTGTAAAGGCCCAACCATGAGAGGTCATAGGACTGGGTCAAATCCTGGAATTCCTTTGTGAATTGGGTAGGGTCAACTGAAAAGGATCTAAGGTGTTTTGGAATCCCGGACAGATCTCCTCAATTAAAGGCAAGCTGGATGCTAACAATGGCTTGCAGCTTTGTGTAGTGGCAGAATGGCCTCGGGGGCCTGTAGCAGGTGTGCAGAGGAGAAAAGGGGACAGATGGGGAAGGTGGGGGAGTGGAAGCTGGGGACTGAGTGATGGTGGAAGGTCTGGGAGGTGTGGACACATAAGAAGGGACTGCAGAGTGGTCAGTGCGATCAAATTCAGAAGCAGAGGTAAAGGGTATGGGTGGCAGTCGCCCATTGAGAACAGTTTGAAAAGTAGTGCAATTTTGATAGGGAGGGACGACTCTGAAGGAAGAAGAAAGCTTGAATGGGACTCAGAGCACTTGCTATTGTGGATTATGAAACTATCCCAAAGAATATTCAAGTCCAAAGCCATCTTCAGGCCATTGGCTCCCATTACCTAGTTTACACTGGGGACAGGCAGTATCACAGATTAGCCGCTTTGGTTTGATTTTCCCCTTTAAGCCTTGGGTAGTCAGCTTCTTGCAGAGACAGTCCGGTGGCAAGTCTGAGGGCAGGCAGAAGGGCAATTACCCATGGCTAATAGGAGAGAGGGGATGAATAGGAGGCTCACCAGCAGGCAGGCAGGCGTCCCCAGGGTCCCTTGGGCTTCCTGATGGATGGGGGAGGGTGCACTAAGGACTAGTGTCCCAGATCCCTGAGGAAGTCTCGACCCAGCTAGGCTTTGCAGCCCAGAAGACAGACAGACAAATGAAACTTCCCGAAAAGCCCCTTCTTTCACTCACTGAGTTAGAGTTAGTGATTTTAGTGTGCAGTGGCGGTGGTAGTTAGAGGGCTGTGGCAAGGGTTTGGGTAATCCCAGGATTGGTGTCTCTGACTCTTTCCAGGGTTTTCACCACCATTAAAAGATGCTGGGTACAGGACTTGGCACGGTGGTTCACACCTGTAACCCCAGCACTTGGGAGGCCGAGACAGGTGAATCGCCTGAGCTCATAGGTTCAAGATCAGGCTGAGCCAGAGCGAGACCCCAGTCTCTAAAATATAGCCAGGCATTGTGGTGGGTGCCTGTAGTCCCAGCTACTTGGGAGGCTAAGGCAAGAGAATCACTTGAACTCAAGAGTTTGAGGCTGCTGTGAGCTAAGACACCACGGCACTGTACCGAGGGTGAGCAAGTGAGACTCTGTATCAAAAAAAAAAAAAAAGATGCTGGGTACAGGATAGAAATGGAGTGATAGTTCCAGAAAAAGCAGGAGACCACCCAGAGACAAAGGGGGTTTATTAGGAGAAAGAACAGAAGTGGGATCTGAATCAAAATCACCCCAGTCCCCTCCGGGTTTCAGGCGTCTTTATCAAGCTTATGGATATAGCAAGAATGTGGGTGAGGGGACTACCTCCCACAGAGGGGCTGTTAGACTGGGTGGAAAGTCCACACTCTACACATTCCACGGTCAATTGCCCTGCAATAACTCGGAGATGTGAGACTTTAACCATCATCCTGTAGTTGACTTCTGCACCTCCAGCTTTGGCAAAATTTTGCAGTCTGCCCTTTGGCTTAATTCTTGACCCAGTTTCTCTAAATGGCTGCCTCACTAAAATGGCCCCACTTATGCCAAGGGGCTACCTAAGGTTTGAGGATCCCTTTCCCAGAATTACTACATTTCTTGGACTATGCATTTTGTTTGGGAAGATTCTAGTGTATACAGAAAAGGAGTCAAAAAATTTAAAGAGGTTTATTCTGTGCCAAATTTGAGGACCATGACCCGGAGCCACACCCACGAAGTCCTGAGCAAATGAACTCGAGGGGATGGGGTTACAGTTTGGTTTTGTACATGTTAAGGAGATAGGAATTACAACTACAAATTATAAATCAGTACGTGGAAGGCATACATTGGTTTGGCCCAGAAAAGGTGGGACATTTCAAAGCAGAGTGGGGGACAGGGGGATATATACAGGTTGTAGGTGGATCTGAAGATTCTTTGATTCTTTAGCTAACAATTGGCTAAAAGAGTTAGGCTTTGCCTCAAATACCGGGAGTCAGTGACATGGTATGCTTAAGATAAAGGGTCTGTTAACCAGAGACTAAGTACAAGGCATATACCCAGACTCAACTGGTCTGGTTATGTGTACTGAGGCCCCGCAGGTAGGTCTTACATAGCCTCAGGCCTGTTAATGAGTCAGGACGGACATCTCTAAGAAGGGTGGGGGCATGATGAGGCATGTTGGATCTTTCTCATGGCTAGCAGCTCATTGTAGGGGATCCTCTTGGCTAAGAGGGGAGTCCAGCCAGTCACCCCTAGGTGGAGTGGGGCTTAAGATTTTGTTTTGGTTCATACTAGGAAACATGCTATACATTTAATTGCACTAAAATCACATTTAAACTCTGAGCAATCTAAGTTAGATTTTTGTACTTGAGACATCTGTTAGTGACTTATGACGTTCTCTGTTTCCTGGATTGGAAATGCCAATCTTTCCAAACATCCCTGGTGTGCAGCATTCCGAAAGCTGCCCCAGAGAAGCTGGGAGAAAGCCTAACGGCTGAATTTGTACTCAAGTACCTTTTCTTTTTTTTTAAAGTAAGAACAATATGTCTATGCCAACACACCACACACTCAAGTGGGGGAGAGGGGTTGGCACCAATTTCTATTGATTTGGTCAGCATAGGCAGCCAAACTACATCATTCATGCCAGAAATATGAGTTGGTTTGGCTGGGGCAGATCAAATTCACTGCATAATCATTAAAGGTCGTATCTTGTGCTGTAGAGACGTTAACTGTCGCCTGAATCTTCTCAGAGAACAAGTGCTTTCCTCGTTCCTCATTCTAAGTGTGCCGTGCCCCTCAATCACTTACCTCAGAAGGGATCTTTGGTATCACCACCGCTTTCTGAAAGGAGGAGCATGACTTTGGCAGTGTCTGTGGGCTTGGGCAGCTTGTACGTAAGAGGCCAGAGGAGTGTCAACAGCAACAGAAAAAGAGCAGCGTCTGGGGTGTGCAGCAGGGCAAACTGGAGGGAGGATTAGGAAACAGAAGAGTGAGTGAAACTCTGCCATCTCACCCACACATGAGGGCAAAGACTGAGCTAGATAGTTCTAGCATGTCAACAGCTTGTGGAGGGCTGGTAAAAACTGAAAGCCAGAATCACTTAATAATTTAATATCATCACCGGAGGCTCCATTAGCCAAAAAGGCCGGACAACTGCCGAGGCGACACCTGTGCCTTGGTGTCTCCTTCACTTTACACTTAGGACTAAATGTGGAACCCCCATTTCCTATGCCTAGGTCAATGTCATGTGAATTTCCTAGGCCTCAATTCCAAGAATGGACTGTGTCTATTCATTGATACATTCATTCACTTTGCCCCAGTGGAAGGGACTGTGTTCATTCATTGATACATTCATTCACCTTGCCCCTGGCAGAAGGGACTGTGTTCATTCGTTTCCTGGCCAAGGAACCCATACACCTATATATACCCCAAGACTAAAAGCCTAAAGGGGGAGACGGGGAAAGACCAGGAGAGAAATGGAGGGAGCTTTTCTCTCCCCACTTGAGTTCTTTCTCTCTACCAGGAGCTTTAGTGTTTTCTGTATTTTTTTCTGTAAATAAATTTTGTCTTGCCATTGGAAAAAAAAGAGAGAGAGAGAGAGAGTTTTCTTTCCTACTGGTCTCAGATGTATGAAGCTAACACATTGTACCCCATGATTGCACTAATGTACATAGCTATGATTTAATAAACAAAAAACCAAAAAAAAAAAAGTTGTCTCAAGAATTCAATGAATTCAAAGACAAAATTACCAAAGATTTTGACATATTCAAGCAAGAACTTGCAGCCCTCAAAGATCTGAGAAATACAGTAGAATCCCTCAGTAACAGAATGGATCCGGCAGAAGAAAGGATTTCGGACATTGAAGACAAAGCTTTTGAATGCTCCCAAACTCTCAAAGAGGAAGAGAAGTGGAGAGCAAAAACAGATCATTCTCTCAGAGACCCCTGGGATAATTCCAAGAAAACTAATATTCACATTATAGGAATCCCTGAAGATGATGTGGCTCAAATGCTCTATTCCAAGAGATAAACATGGAGAACTTCCCAAACAAGGCAAGAGATTCTGAAATTCAGATAGCAGACAGTTTCAGAACCCCAGCAAAACTCAACTCAAATAAAATATCTCCCAGACACATCATAATTAACTTCACCAAAGTTAATATGAAAGAGAAAATTATTCAAGCAGCCACATGGAAGACAACCATAACCTACAAGGGGAAAAATATTAGAATGACTACAGATCTCTCTGATGAAATTTTTCAAGCTATAAGAGAGTGTTCATTGATCTTTAACCTCCTAAAACAAAATAATTTTCAATCCAAGATCCTGTGTCCAGCTAAACTGAGTTTCATTTATGATGAAGAAATTAAATATTTTAATGACATTCACATGTTGAAGAAATTTGCCATAACTACATCAGCTCTCCAGGATATTCTCAGACCCATCCTCCATAATGACCAGCACAATCCTCCACCACAAAAGTAAACTCACTCAGAAACTTTTGATCAAATTCCAACATCTGCAGTGTCAAAAGGATGAAAAATGTCCACGGGACTTTAAAAAAACCTGATACCCAAAATACTACCAGGCTTATCAGTATTCTCAATTAATGTGAATGGCTTAAATTATCCTCTAAAGAGGCAAGGGTTGGCTGACTGGATACAAAAACTCAGGCCAGAAATATGCTGCATAGAAGAATCTCATCTTACCTTACAAGATAAATATAGACTCAGGGTGAATGGATGGTCATCTATAATTCAGGCAAATGGCAATCAGAAAAAAGCAGGTGCTGCAATTTTATTCACAGATACAATAGTCTTTAAACCAACAAAAGTAAGGAAAAATAGGGATGGTCACTTCGTATTTGTTAAGGGCAACACTCAACATGATGAGATGTCCATTATTTACCCTTAAGCACCCAACCAGAATGCACCTCAATTTATAAGAGAGACTCTAACAGACGTGAGCAACCTGATTTCCTCCAGCACTATAATAGTTGGAGATTTTAACACCCCTTTGGCAAAGTTGGATAGTTCCTCCAATAAGAAACTCAGCAAAGAAACTTTAGACTTAAACTTAACCATTCAACTATTGGATTTAACAGACATCTACAGAACATTCCATCCTAACAAAACTGAATACACATTCTTCTCAGCAGCCCATGAAACATCCTCCAAAATTGATCATATCTTAGGTCACAAGGCTAACCTCACCAAATTTAAAAGAATAGAAATAATTCCTTGCATCTTCTCTGACCATTATGGAATAACAGTTGAACTCAGTAATAACAGGAATTTGCATATTCATACAAAAACATGGCAACTAAATAACCTTATGCTGAATGATAGCTGTGTCATAGACGAGATTAAGAAGGAAATTACCAAATTTTTGGAACAAAATGGTAATGAAGACACAAATTACCAGAACCTCTGGAATATCACAAAGGCAGTCCTAAGAGGGAAATTTATAGCATTGCAAGCCTTCATCAAGAGAACAGAAAGAGAGGAAGTGAACAACTTAATGGGACACCCCAAGCACCTGGAAAAGGAAGCATATTCTAATCCCAAACTCAGCAGAAGAAAAGAAATAACCAAAATTAGAGCAAAATTAAATGAAATTGAAAACAAAAGAATTATACAACAGATCAATAAATCTAAAAGTTGGTTTTTTGAAAAGGTCAATAAAATACATAGACCTTTGACTAACCTAACCAGGAATAAAAGAGTAAAATCTCTAATTTCATCAATCAAAAATGACAAAGATGAAAGAACAACAGACTCCTCAGAAATTCAAAAAATCCTTAATGAATATTATAAGAAACTCTATTCTCAGAAATACGAAAATCTGAAGGAAATAGATCAATACTTGGAAGCACACCACCTTCCTACACTTAGCCAGATTCAAGTGGAAATGTTGAACAGGTCTATATCAAGCTCTGAAATAGCATCAGCAATCCAAAATCTCCCCAGAAAGAAAAGTCTGGGACCAGATACCTTCACCTCAGAATTCTACCAAACCTTTAAAGAGGAACTACTACCTATATTACTTAACCTTTTCCATAATATAGAAAAAGAAGGAATACTACCCAACACATTCTATGAAGCAAACATCACCTTGATCCCCAAACCAGGAAAAGACCCAACAAGAAAAGAAAATTATAGACCAATATCTCTAATGAAAATTGATGCAAAAATATTCAATAATATCCTAGAAAACATAATCCAGCAACACATCATGACCAAGTGGGATAAGGTCTCAAGGATAGTTTAATATATGTAAATCTATAAATATAATTCATCACATAAACAAAATGAAAAACGAAGGCCAAATGATTCTCTCAATTGATGCAGAAAACACTTTTGACAATATCCAGCATCATTTCATGATCAGAACACTTAAGAAAATAGTTATAACATGAAAAAATGCTCATCATCCTTAATCATCAGAGAAATGCAAATCAAAACTACCTTGAGATATCATCTAACTCCAGTAAGATTAGCCCACATAACAAAATCTCCAAACCAGAGATGCTGGCATGGATGCAGAGAAAAGGGAACACTTCTACATTGCTGGTGGGAATG